>JZSA01004826.1:0-14422 GCA_000956155.1 Cotesia vestalis | reverse complement strand
AAAACTCTAATGAACAGTTTAAAAAAAAGATTGAGTGAAAAAATGAAATTCCTCAAGAGTTATAAGGTTTACCCCTCCATGCGAACTTGAAAAAATGACACCATATACCGTGAAATCAGGTTTTTTTTGTATTTTTTTATTATTTTATGGCTATAAATAATTATAAAAAAATATTTAAACTGTTCAGTAATCATTTCTCTTAGCAACAAAGTGTGTTTTATATAATTTCTTTATGTATAAACAATTTAAAAGGCGATTTAATCCGAGGAAATCGGGGTATTTTAATTTTTTGGCGATAGCAGAGCTATGCCTTCGCGCGTTCGCGCTTAAGGTATGCAAGAAAAGCTTTGATCAGACTCAAGATTATCTATTTATAAAACTAAATTTTGTATTTGATTGAGTTTAGATCAATCTCCAAGGACTTATGATAGTCACTGCAAGAACCTTTTTTTTGAAACTGGGTCAACACAAACAGCTATAACTTTGGGAATTATAAATTTTTTTTTTTTCAAATTTTCGTGACCTCAAGTCAAAACATTGTCTAATAATACCATATTATTACTTTTGTAAAATAATATGATTTAATAGCAAAAATAAAATTACTAGTCCCTTAAATCGATTGATTATTAATTTCGCTAATTTTTCTCAGTGAAAAATGTTAATAATTGTTTTTTTTTTTTTTTTTCAGTGTAAAATTTACTTATTAGTAGCAATTTTTTTCAAAGTGAACTTTCGAGTAAAAAAAAAAAAAAAAAAAATCTTTGAAATATCTTTTAATTTCAACATCATTATTTCGAATCGTTAAAAAGAAAAAAAATTAATAATTACGGAATAATTAATCACTTTGAGTTGATGTATCAATTACTGTTATCTCGAAGAATATTAATACAAAATTGATAAGAGTAAAGTGAATAAAAGTAGGTGGCAGTGAAAAGTAATGAAATAAAGAAAAGAGATAACAAGAAGATGATTAATGGTTGGTTTAAAATAAAAGAGGAGCAAAGTTGTTTATATTTATAGAGTGTGTGAAAAGAGGAAAGAGAACAAGTGAACAACTAAACAATACAGTGGTTGTTTCTGGTAGGGTAGGACGACATTGCGGTGGTGCGGGAGCGTCAGAGGACGTACTTGGACACATAAGAGGTTGTTCAGTATTAAACTTGTGAGATGTGACGGACTAGACCTTTCCCCGCTGCTCAACTCGGTGTGTACCACCGCACAAAACGTCCAACGGGTAACAGGTCAAAGGAGGAAATGTTCCGCGCGTTTCTCTACGGAAATATCCTTTGGCGGCGAAAGGGGAAAATTACGCGCTGCTGCCCTGCAATAACGAGAGCTCGGGGCAAATGTTCTCCACCCTCACTCTCATCCTCCCTCTATAACTATAACTATATCTGTGTAGTACTTGTACACGTAACGGCATCCATACGTCCATACATATACAGATATATTATATATATATATATATGAAAAATTGATGTGGGTACTCAAATGCAAGGTCTCGATGAGTATAACATCGGGGAGAGTTTACATCTTTAAATAAAATATCTCAAGATTTCACTCGACATTCTATTAACGTGATTTTATCATTTTACTTTTTTCGATTTTATTTTTTATTTTTATTCTCCGTTACGTTTTATTATATTATTTCATTACAGCTTGCATTTAATTACAGTAATGATTTTCCGTAATTACCAAGACGTGTACTCTTGTATTTCGCAGATGACAAACGCTGTGTTTTATTTTTAACAATTCTAAAGCTAGTTAATTATTTTAAGAGTCATTTAATTTTTAAATAGAATTTTTTTTAATTTATTAAACAGAAATTTTATTTATTCATTTAAAATTATAGATTTTATTTCTTAAAAAAAATACAGCTAGATATTTTAAAATTAATTACCAGACTTTAAAATTTGAACAATATTTTAGAACTTTTTTTTTTTATTACTAAAAATTGAAAAAAAAAAATTTTTATTTTTTTTTTCGTTAAAAAAATTTTTGATTAAAAATTTCAATTCATTAAAATTTAATTTAATAGACAAGGCTTTAGCCTACGAGAAGGTTGGTGCAACGAGCAAAGAGTGTCTGCCGAAACACGAGTGACAAAATTTTGATCATTATAATATTATTTTTTTCATTAATATAATATAAATTATGAATAAATTAATTATTACGCATTTTGCTACAAACTGTTGCCTATCAATTGCGAAATAGCAAAATGTAAGACTAAATGAATTCCATTAATCGAAAAGATCGTAAATCCATAGAAATAAATCAAACTATCTGCAACGGGTGTTCAGAACCCACAAGAAATAATTAATCACTGGATAGGGTGTAACGATCCCATCGGTTTCCAAATAAAAGTTTTTCGATTCCCAAATGATTTTCGGTAATTGCCGAGACATGTTCGCTTCAATTAAATCAATATCCAATGACTAATATCTTTCAGTACCCAATTCAGAAAAAAAAAAAAAATAATAGCAATTTCACGACCTATAACACTTTAACGGCTCCTAAAATTCAAATACCAATTCTGTTTTTATCGTTGAACAAATTAACGTAAAAGTTAAAATTTTAACGACAGCGTAATTTATAACTGAAAAATTAAATCGAGTGTTCCACCTATACACTCAATATATAAATATAATACCAACAAAATAACGCAATTAAAGTCATTTCAAAAAATTAATGCATACATTATTGAAATGTATAAAATTAAACCGCTCCCATAACGAGCGTTACGTTAATTGCCTCAATTTTATTCGGCATGTTAATAAATACGCCGTTTTATTATCGCAGAAAGGTTATTATTATCATTATAATTATTATTATTATTATTATCAAATTATTATATTGAAAAACGAGGTCAAAATGACTTTAATCCAGCTAGCTCTGGCATTGCTATTCGCGATTTTATTAACCGCGAGCTTATAAATACATAAACCGAGGGAGAGTGAGCCGTATCGCAAATCGCGACATTATCCAGGCCTTCACTTCGCGCGGGTAGCTGCCCTCACGACCGGGAGGTTTTTGATCCGGCAATTAATTATAAAATAGATAATGAGCTAATTTGAGAACAAAGGGCCGCGATTTAAATCTATACGAACACTGAAGACTAAGAAAAGACGATTAACCACATTATGTTACTTAAATAACTCAAAAGACTTTTATCCCTCCATTATTTCCAAGCTCTCAATTTAACCTTTTATATTTCCCTTCTTCTATTTTATTTCTTGCTCGAGACATTACCAGCTAAATTTTCAGATGCTAATTTTGCTGCTTGTGCACTCTCGGTTGTTTTCATATTACGATAATAATTTTTTAGTTCCCCCGAAAGCTGGCTGAGTAACATGTTGCCTCTCTATACAACACAGTAGTTAGTCCAACTCCTCCCACTCTTTTTCACCAGTCTTTAGTGTCGTTATCGTCGGCGTTTATTCGAAAAGGAAACTCTTGGCATTGCTCTTGGGACACGTACTTTTCTCATAACCATTCTTCGGGAAACGAGCGCCCCCTGGCGACTAGATCTCCTATTCTAGCGTCCGTCGAGCGTGTCGCCACCTACTGGCAATTATCTAGAGCCAACCGTTGTTCGTTGTTGCTTGTACGATCCTGGGTATTAGCACGAGTTTATAATGTTCCCAAGCTCAACATAAATGTATATGCCAAATTATTGACTGGATAATTTTGTGTGTGTTGGGTGGATGAGCAGCCAAAGACTCGACCAACATACATGTTACACTAGCAAACGTCTCTGTGTGTGTCTGTGTGTGTAGAGACGACGGAAGGGAAAGGGTGGTGAGTCAGCTGTTTTGTCAGAGGGCAGCAATTTGTTCGTAATAACGGAAACGCCCGTTCGACGGGGAACACAACAGCCCGTTTAATCGGATGTCGCCAAAATGCTGTGGCGGGTTCACCCTGATTTCGCGCGGATTAAAATCCCGCGGTTATCGGGCCAGAAGCTAAATCAACAACAACCCTGCCAAACAACAGCCAGCGATGAGAGTGCTTTCGTGCTCATCCTACCAGACACACAATCATTTATTTTAATATCCCTGTTTGCACACTTTACAGATAACTGTTTTGTTTTTTTTTTTTTTTTTTTTTTTTTTTTTTTATTCTCTTTAATGAGTGCTTGTTTGGAGTTTAAAGTGTTAAGTTTTATAAAAAGGCGTGAATTTTTTTTAATCCATTTATTGTCAAATGGCACACGATTTTTCGCACATTTACAGATCTAAATACGCTTCAGCAGAAGTAGTCAACCAATTTGAGGCTGAGTTTGATTTGAATGTAATTAAATTAATAGTGTAAATGTAAATTAAGTCTATTGATCTCAGCTGCTTAGTCATGTTTATCAGAAGGCTCTTTTGTCGCTATTCAACTATGCCCATGAATTTTTAAGTGAACGCGAAACTTATTTCTGGTCACGATTAACGTGAGTCTGCTGAAAAATTAAGCGCTCGAAATGTTAAATCCGACTCCATTATTATTTCCGTGTATCTTGAGCTGCACACGTCCTGTTATAACTTGACAACCAAAGTGGAGCGAAGATGAGACACCTGACGCCCCCTGTAAGCTTTCCAACCCCGGAACCCCAGCGTGACCGATTATCCGCGTGTCACGTCACTCACCCATTCCGCCATTCGTCTTCGTCTTACACTATTGATTAGCACTCTAACCACTTGGAAATCTCGGAAAAAAGCTTTACTTTACTCGTAAAAGGCTTTGTTGAATATCCGAGGGACGATCACTTACAAAAAGACATTCTCTTTTTTTTTTTAATTTTATTATATTGCTTAATTTGTCCTAGGATAATTTTTTATGCGTCCTAATATAGCTTGGTATGCCTAAATTTTTATAAAATTTAGTATTAGGAATTTCCGATAGGTGGCGCATGGTCGCAAAATCGTCTCACTAGAAGAGAATTAATTTTGAGAAATTAAGTATTGGAATAAAAATAATTTTTTTGACTCCTTTAGAGGGCTTATCTGTTATCAGTTTTTTTTATTTAATCAACGAGGCTTGATAAAAAAAAATTAGCCATGTCATAAAATTTTTTTCGGATAGAAATAACAATAATTCAGAATTTAGACAAGCAAAATCTGAAGTTTAGTTGGTGGAAAATATCATAAGACAATTATTTGGGAATGAGAACACGTGTCAAATGGATTTGATTATCAGTTCTCGGAAAGACAATTAATGGCGATATTAATCAAGGACAAAGCGAAGAAGGAAGCGAGACAGAATGAGGGCGGAAGAGAAGGAGCGAAGGAGTACATTCACAGAGCTCCGGTTTCTCGCAATTAGATATTGAATATGGAGATTACGGCAAAGAGCTCGAGCTGGCAGGACCGAGTCGTATTAGAATGTCTCTCCAATGTCGAGGCGCTTATATCCATTTATGGTATATTCCCTTTGTGCGGGTTTCTACGCTCTCAGACTGAATCTCGTGGGTAATTATTCGCACCTGTATTGTCAAACGGCTTATACAGGAACTATACTCAGAACTCTGGTTCAGCCCTGAACCTGACACGGAGAAGCTGAACCTCAACTTATATTCGAGTGAGCCGATTAGGGGTGTAGTACTTCAAGCACTATGAATTGTTGAGTCACAAAAGGCGCGAAGTAAAACTAATAAGTTAAATAAAAGATACGCCCAAAAGAGCGAATCGTTAAAGTGGATTACTCGCGTAATTTTATTACTTTACTCTTTCCGGTCTACCAGTTACCTAAATGCTCGCTTTGAATCTATTGCGGTTGCGCTGACGCCAGATGACCATCTCGTATTTTTTTTTTTTTTTTCCTCGAACCAAATTATTGAAATTTATACCTCGACATTTTAGCAGTTTTTAAACTCGAACATTCAAAATAAATAAGTTTAAATGTATGACAATTTAGAAATCTACTTTTTATAAAAATGAAGAACTAATAATTGAAACTATCACTTGAGTTGATGGATTACTCCTGAAATATCAATCTTTCATATTGAAATATTGATAAAAAAATTTTGAACTGACGGAACAATATTAGATAGTATCAATTAGCCAATGATTGCTTTGATCACAAATTAAGAAGATGCATTAATGAAATTTAGCTATACAACTTTCTCGTCGATACTCTCTTGATGAATATTCTAACCCAGAAGCATAAGCAGGGAGCATCCCCTTTCGGATTCCAATTAGATCATTGATGTCTTAACCAGGAGGCACATTAATCGCGGTTCAATGCAGAGCTTAGAGCCTGTCAGACAGATGGATCCTCAAAGTTGTGTGGTTTTGGTGTGTGGTGTTTTGGTGTCTTGAGCAGCCCAGAAGAGAAATATTGTAACTTGTTCTCTCCCCTGAGAGTCTCCAGAAGCTTTGGCAAACTAAATATACCGTATTGGTAAACAAGGAAGGCTTCCACATCATGGGAATAGCCAAACAATCCCCCTGGGCAATCCCCCTCGTGACAGCCCAGAGATTTACGCGAGGATCTTGCGGGCAAGGCTATAAATAAGACGCCGAAGAAAGAGCTGCATATGGAATGTACAATTCTGGATAAAATGCAAGTGTTGTTGCCATTATAGTTTGTACACATATCGATATATACGGGAAATAAATCAGGAGTTGAAAGTGCTGCAAGCTGCAAAAAAAGGAAAGCCCAGTTCTACCGATTGCCGGCTCACGTAGTTGGCCTGGTTGAACAATACGCCTCACGCGTTGAATTTCCAACGTGATATGTCCGTATTGACTGCGGAAATTGTCGTGCCAACTGCCCCCCGTTTTACAGGCCACCCATTTCTCCGCTGATCTGTCCTTCCAGTTTATTTGACACCTCATGGACGATTTACCCGGCAAGCGGCCTCGTGATGCCCTACAACGTCGACAGGTACATTACAGCTTTTATTTATTGAGCAGCAAGCCTATGCGAACAGACCAGGATTAATGGGGTTTCGCAAAAGCCGCGTTTACGCTCAAAATCAAAGCGATCGATAGTCAAAACTCAGTGAACCAAAAGGGTCGAAGACCTTGGTCAAAGTGTTTGTCTTAAATTTGATTAAGGGTCTCTGCGAAAAGTTACTGGTAGGTTAATCACAATGCTCTTTCACCAGAAGCCATTAGAAACCCGTCTTCCAGAATATAAATAGAAGGAGGTCCAAACCGCTAAGGTTAACTTGGCACGGTTGCCGACAGATAATATTTGTTTGGCCCCGTTGAAACTCCCACAACCGGTTGTACGACTGGAAATGTGAATGTGAATGCGGATATGGACGTAGATGGAAAGAATGGGGGATGCATTTGAGGGCATTATTCAGAGCCGAGAGAAGTTGGATGATCTTCATTGGATTTTATAATCTACTTTTGACTACCGGTATATTCTCTCAGTACGGTGGATGGATTTAAATGATGTTTGATTTAAATGTGACGTGGTTATGGATACGAATAGTAAGAGCCAAAGTTATTAATGTCACTAGAGGACGTAATATTTCTGTCGTGGGATCGTTATTATGAATTTTTCAGCACTATCTTCATCGAATAATCGGTTTATGGATAATTTACGGATTGTACTTTCGCGGTGGAACATTCCGCAGAAAACTGTAGCTGGAGCTGGATCAGAGAATGTGTGGAGCTGGAGCAAGAGAGATCCATAAAATATAAAGATGAAAAGAGGCATCGTCCACTTTGGAATAATTTAGTTATCGACAAGCGAACATTTCAGACTTCCATTAGTGTCGGCCGTAGGAAAGAGCTCGAGAAATCGATTAGCCGAGAAAGAGCTCGGGGTTGAGGGAAAGGAAAGGGGGTGGGGGGGGAGACTACGGGGGTTAGCAGTGAGGGTGATGCCTGGTTCGCTCGAAAGGAACGCGACGATAAAAAAGCTCAGTCTTTGCTATATAAATCTTTTATAAAGTCCACGAGAGTTTGGTGTGTCAGGGTCTTCCTTTTTCCAGTTGGGGTGAGTTGGAGTTACATCCCCTTCTCGTTCCAGAGGCTAAGAGCGGGCTGTCAAGGCGTGATGATGATCGCGAGTAATCAGTCACCTAGATCCGGAAAATAGTCTCTAATTTTGTCGCCTTCCACCTTAAAGAAGAAAGAGAGCTTTACTGAATTTGGAAGAACTCTTTTCTTTCTTTCTTTTGTCGTCTTCCAAGTTCCACTGGCTCTAAGCTTTCTTAAGCGACACATATATATGTATAAAAGGATGAATGTTATGTTACATGTATATAGATATATCCATAAAGAATGAAGGGAGATAAAAGTGCCCGGTATACTTTCACACAAAGATGAATTCTCGCGACTCGTATTTCATTGGATGAAAAAGAGTCTGTTTTGGGATGAAAAATTTCGTTCCGCGCGAACAATGTAGGTGCCAAGTGAATCGCGAGGATCGTTTTTCTCGAAAATTCTCTCAGCTTTCTATAGCTTTCTATATCTCTGGGGTAGTGCTTTGGTGCCATCACCTCTTATTGCTCCTTTTCTTCAGTGGCTCTGGGACACTGAGGCTGGGTGAAGTAAAGAGAAAGGGTGCGGGCCAGGAGCCGCACGAGGAACTCCACAGACGATAAGACAAAGGGAGCTTGGAATGGTGGTACGGCGCCAAATATAAATTCACAAGTCGCCTAGAATTGGTGAAACAAGAGATCACCCGGTTAAATTTTAGTTCACTCGCTTATAAAACTCTGGTAAAGAGTCAACGCCATTGAGTCACTGAATTCTCTGGCTTTGAAAGAAGACAATGCAAGATTTTATACTAAAATAAAGGACATTCTTATGTATAATATATTGCAAAAAAGCATCTTCAGGAGTGGTGCACTTTGGATTCAGAATTTAGCCTCGAAGCTAACGGCCAGGATTCACCCGTTTGCATTAATACAATACCGTTCATCCCTTGTGGAGCTAGTGGATCTAAAACTTGCTGGTTATATCCACTAGCGCCAGCACCAACAGCAGAAGCAGAAGCAATTCCTTCTTTGCATAACGGTAATTCCTTCACATACGCGTATCCTGCTCGTACTGTCGCTCTTACATTCACGATCCACTCGTTCTCTTTACATAACCATCAGGATGTTCTTGGCACAAGTACAATGCATATCCTCCTCCTCGTTATATTATGAGCATTGTTAACGTAAACTCGTTTATCTTATCCTCAACTGGCTGTACAGATAAAAGCTCACGCCCGCCCACATTCAACGGATCTATTGATTCAACAATTGTCCAGTCAACGGATTAGATATTGCCTTTGATACCCATCTACTGTTCTGATTATTTTAATGCTTCATTTGTTTCTCAAATTTTCTCCCCTAAAAATGTGCTCTTGACATTTTTATGCCGGGTTATTGTCCTCTAAATATCGTTTTGATTAGAGCTTCTACGCAAGATGGATTAATTAGATCAAACCGGTCAAAGTGTTGATGTTCTGGGTGCTAATGGAATTCATCAAGAGGAGGGAGAATATCGATTTAATTTAGTATTATCTACGAGCGGCTATTGGTCGAGCTTGAAGCTAAATAAAATTGATATGAATCATAATTAGTACAGAAAATGATGGCAAGGGAAATGGATATTCACTGACAGGTTGAGATTCTAAAACCCTCAGCGGATAAGACTCCTTGGGGAGCCAAAAAAAAAAATAGTGTATTTGTTGAACTACCGCCGTAACAAGACTTTTATTTTAGTGACTGTCGGAGAATGGTCGGACCGACACACAACGAGCCACCCAGTTCTATCACCACCCGTATAACGTAAAATAGTCTGCCTGAGACTGTAGATTGAACGTTGTTGGAACAGAAACCGAATGGTGAGAGAAAAATGGCTGATTCAGCTGTTCACAATTGCCAATTCACGTATCAATATTCCTTCACGACTGAATAATCGTAGTAGTTCCTATCACTATTTCAATATGGAACCGTCATGGTTCACATACATTACACGGATCACCGAGCTCATTTTTACAAACCAACGATAATAGAAGTGAGTTGAATTATAGTTACTCTTTTTTTGTTTAATAAATTAAACAAACGTAGAAAAAGTTTATAAATTATTGGGCAAATAAACTAGTATGTAGTACCGCCCGAAGCGAAATATGTATAAGGTAATTCTCAACGGCTAACTGGTATGCCATGCTACCATCTTCTTTTTGGTGATGCTTCGTAGTTGTTCTGGGTACGCTGCTGTTTGTCGGAACCAGGATGGAAGGGGGAGAGAGCTGGGGGAGGAAAAAAGTCCATTTGTCAATGTACAAGGGTGCCCGCGGCTTATTTGCCAGCACAAGTTCCGCCGCCAGGAAGAGAGAAAACAGAAAAAGAGAGAAAGACAGAAAGACATGGGAGTAAATGTGTGCTGTACCGCGGTGTGAAAGATGCGCAAGTTCTTGGCAACAAAGCTATTTACTGTTAACGCTTCCTTTTTCTGGTATAACCAAGCTAGCTCTACCCTCTCTACTTTTTACCTGTCGTTTCTCTTTTTCCGAAACTCACTTATACTTACCGAGTAACTGTTTCAGACCTTAATACAACTTACTTTTCCGCTCGGTTTTCTCATACTCCATTACCTAATCCTGATCCAGATAAAGTTCTAGCTCCAGACCCGAGTAACTGAGGATTCAATTATTTCGGTTAAGATGATCGTCTACTCAACGCGAATTAATGTCAATGTCCGTTCCCTGGATTGGGACATTTAAAACCAGCTTGGTTGGCCTCGCTTATTTTTTTTTTTATATTATTTTTGGTTCCTGGGCTGGGGGATTACAATCCGAGCAGTGGAGAGAATAGGAAGCGTTGAATCATGAATTGTAGAACATGAATATTCCAAGTGATTCTGGATGGATCCAGTGACGAGTTGTCGGGTCGCAAAACTCCCTTCTCAGTTTCTAGTTCCCAGTCTGGTTGAGAATGACATTTCGACTACGCGACCGTCTCGCTGGCTTTTAGTTTAAATACACGGTAGAAATCGTGACAAACTGGGAAACTTCGAATCACCTAATAACTCGTGTCAACGTTAGCTCGGGCGGAGCGCGACGTCTGATGTATAACCAGAAGGATGTAACTGCGGGTGCAACGAATCGTTATGTATATGCTAAATTTATTCTCAAAGTAGTAACGAGGTGTTTAATATTGACCAAGTATTGGAGTATTGGAATGAATAAGGATAACGAATCCAGGATTGATTTTTCAACTAAAATTTTTTATGGTTACAACCAAATTACACTTATTTTTTGTGATTGATAATCGTCAATATTAAGGCATAATTTATTTAAAAAAATTGTTCATTAATATACTCAAAAAATGATATTTATTTTAAAACCTTATATCTTGAATTTAACTTTTCAGTAGTGAGACAATTTAGCGACTATACGCCATCTGTCGGATTTTTAAAAAACTACTTTTAATTAGAAAATTATGTATGGCTATATATTGCGAGTTTAAGTCTTATTATAACACATCGAGCGCGATATTATATTATTAAAAATTATATACTGAAATAGAGAACCACAAAAAAAAATTTTATTCACGGATTACCATAAAAACTCAACTTTAAATTGAAAAACCTTCCATATATCCGCAGCTCCACCAAAATATTTACTTTTTTCTCCATCTATAGATACACCGTATTAAGAATTGATCGATAAATAGAGTATATAGTATAGACTAGAAAGTACATGGTACATGTGGAATAGAAGTTGCTGGCAAAGCGTTATCGAAACGTTCAGAGACTTGACAATCGTAAGTAGGTCTCGATTATCGAGCTTCGGCTGTCCGAGTTGGGGCATTGTTAAAGGAAATTCACCGCTGTCACCAACTATTCGTTATACTCGGAGGACAAGAGCTAACCTCCGTCTACGTCTCAATCTACGTCTCTTTTCTTCTCTGCGCGGCAGGTCCTCGCTTCACTCCCCAGTCTCCTCAATCGGCTGGAACCTCGGACTTGGAAACAACTTTTTCGCACCAATGAATAACCCTGTAAAAGGAAACTAGTCTCTATGCCGTAATGAAAAGTTCATCCTCTCGATTCCGGGCGGACGGGTACCTGACGATCGGCCACTAAATTTACCCAGGACGTGGATGCTCGTCGTCGACGTAAGTTCGACCCAAATCCCTGGAAACCCACTTGGCCCACTGCTACTTTGTCATCGCACATGTACGCCCTTCCACTAGCCAAAGGGAAAAGAGGAACTTTATCTCCGCTGGAGCTGGAGGTGCCTAGAGCCTGGAGTACAGCTCACTACTAGTATAGTTTCTCACACACTCGAAACTACTCGGAAACTACAAACTCCCTTTCTCATACATGTACACCGCCCACAACGCTCTTCATGAAGCTTCTCTCAGGCAGCCGTACAATCTCCGAGATATAAACCCTCGCCCAGGACTCAGGACCTGGAACCCACCACCTAGACCTGGAATATAGAATATAGAACCGAGAACCGTGAGCCAACTCGGCTTCAGGTGAAACATACACACTAAACTTGGCTTTACTTGAGCGACGTTATTACCGCGATTCCATCTCGAGCACATCGCGCCCGGAAAAACTACGGATCAACGTCTGCTCGTATTTCCGTCGAACGCAAATCCCGTATGCTCTTCTCCTCTGTCCCGTTCTACGAGCCGAGGAAAATACTTTCGAGAGCCTGGCATTAGCAGCGTTGTTCAAATTCACTTTTACTTCAAAGTCTTAATTTGGTTACACGTTGCTTTATTTTTTTTTTTTTTTGCTTATTCATTAATTTAAAATTTTACATGTTAAGGAACAATTTCAAATTGAAAAAAAAAATGTTTTTTAATTTTCAAAACATTATTAATGTTAAAAAAAAAATATTAATTAGCAAAATAATGAATATTTTTATTAAAAATTTAACGAGTAATTTATTTAAAAATTTTCTAAACTTAAATTTTTTTTTTTTTTTTTTTTTTTAGTGTCTTAGCTTAGAGTCTTGTTTCTTTGTATGCTGTACAATGAAAAAAATTTCATCATGGCTTCTTGATTTTTTCTAAAAAAAATTGTTATATTAAAAAAGAATTGGATCAGTTGTTGATTAAAATCAAAACCAATAAAAGATTAGCTTCTCAATGAGACCAAAACACGATTTTTAGTTTGTAATTATATACCTCCAAAATGTAATTCTCTTGTAGCGAGAAAATTCAGCGACCATGAGCCACCTATCGGAAATTTTTAATACTATAATTAACAAAAATTTATATTTGCCATATTTAGCCAATTTTATAATAAAAAAAATTTTTCACAGTTAATTTAAAGAGATAAATGTTTAAAATAGATAAAAATAATGAACATTAAAATTTTTATCACGGTATAAAATTAACTTTAATAAAAAAGGAGTGAAAATCTAAAAGCTGTGTATATATTAAAGACTCATTATTAAAGTCATAAAAATGTCGGGGTTGAATAATTAAATCGAGTCTACTTTTAAAAAAGCGTAAGGTATTAAAATTGTCATAATCCATGTCATCACACAATGTACTTGGGGACATGCATATGCCAGAGCAGAAGTATAGAAATATAGAGTAGAGTCTGAGAATAAATTTATGGTATTCACAGAAGAAACAAGGACAGAAGGATATAATGTAAAGGATAGAAGCTGAAGCTAAAGTTGTGAAAAGTTTCAACGCGGGTAAAAGCGTTAATGGGATTCATCCGGTGCACTAAATTAGCACTTTATACTGTCGTCCAGGTAAGCTCTGTAATAAAGTACGACGTACATCAGTAGACTGTGCACTGCTACAGTTATAACATGTTTCTTTAGAAATTATAAAATAAAAAAGCTCAGACGACAATAGGGCTGGCTGGCTGACTTTCTAGAGGACCGACACACCCAAATAGAATCCACAATACACGTATACACTGTGTAGTAGAAGAAGAGCTAACTCACGGTGGCATCTTTCTTCATTAATGCCAACAACCACAAAGCAATAACTTACTTCTGGGTATATAATACTCGGATGTGCTTTTAAATTTAAAAACAACCCATTAAATAAATCAGTATACACTCAACATACTACGGCATTATGTACTCATTGTGTTTACACAACAAACTTAAGGTCGCCGACATAAATGTGACATTTTCTCTCTACTCTACTCTACTCTGCTCAGCTCTCTTCGCTCCATAGACTGGAAACAACTAGAAACTAAAAGAACTTGACTACTTCGTATAAAAATTTCTCATGCGTTAACATTAACGTCCAAAATTCAACCATTTATTCTTCATACTTTTTATCATATGCTTTTTATTTAAATAAATTATCTACCTGATATTCCAGTGACGAGAAAGATACCACAAAAATGCCCAGAGGAATGCTAATTTTTTATTTGATAAATATTATCATGCATTTTGCTGTCGATAATTATTTTTTACAATTTAAATTTTAGCTAAAGGCTGATATGAGAAATTTTAGATTTTGATCTTTCTGTTGAGAGATAAATTTTGAAAT
>JZSA01004823.1:0-10294 GCA_000956155.1 Cotesia vestalis | reverse complement strand
TTTTTTTTTTTTTTTTTCTTTTGACATGTGCACCACCAACTTCTATTTTCATCAAAGTAAAAAGCTTCTGCTTTCAGATCCACTGCAACAACAGAGTCCTTACGTTCTTACGATATAGAATTACTTTTACGCTCACACTGACTCTGTGTTACACCAACTGTTATTTAATATTCTGTTTTATTAGCCGAGTTCTTAGGTCGTTCTTATCGACCGCTGATACTTTTAGGATATATTTATGGGGATCACAGACTTAGGGTTAGAATGAGTAATAGGTTTCGGGATTTATGCTCCTATTTTTGGGCTTTTAACTGGATTCGGTATCAAGATCTGGAGAAATTGAGAATCCAGGGAAGAGTGGTTTATCAAATTTTCTGGAAATGATGGATGAGTTTGAGGATACTGATATTTAGTGACTGGAAAAATTGGTGAGTGAAAAATTGGGGTTTTGTTCTTATCTTTCGTTTATATCCACCTCAAACTTGGGTTAAAAAATTACTTGACCTGATATAGAATGATCTGGCCATTTATGGCAACGTATGATGATAAATAATTTATATCAGACAAAAATTAGTTCAGTAGTTAATTAATCTAAAAATTCCCGTAAAAAATGAAACAGTTATTTTAAATTTATAACGTAATACCTTTCTAGCAGCGAGAAAATTTAGCGACTATGCGCCACCTGTTGGAGGTTACCAATACTATTTTTAATAAAAAAATTATATGTTGGTGCATCACGTCACATACATATTTTTTTAGGCATCTTAAAGGTAAACCTTTAATATTCCGATAGATGGCGCATGCAGAGATTAATTTTAACCATTTATATGACTACATAACATGAGTAACATTTTATATTCATGATCGAAGTCCATTTTCACCTCAACCACTCCCTAGTTCTTGCAGAGCTCTTTTCCCCTCGCAAACACGGCCATAAAACCTGAGAGCTATTAGCGAGTAGCAGTAAAAAGAATTCGCTGAAAAGTAAAGCGGTTTGGGTTTTCCAAAGACAAAGACAGACGGGATCGCGAAAGCAACAACTAATTGTAAGACAAAATGGACAACCCACTGAAGACTAGGATCTAAAAAGTATAAAGCAGTTGAGTAGAAAAATTTCAAACAGTTTTCCAGCTTCCAGTTGCTCATTCCAGCAGCCATTTGGTCGCTTTGTTGGTACGTAACGCAAAGGAGGATTTTCTTCGGCAATTTAAGAGCTCGCGAGTATGTGCAGCAACTAAAACCCGATAAGATGAAAAAACTCGTGAAAGTATGAGAAGGAGAAGAAGTAGGAGGAAGCAAAGGTTAGAAAGTACAAAATATAAAATGGAGGGCGATGAGTTTGAGTTGGTTGAGTTATTTCTGGAGCTTCTGGATGGGGTGAAGCGAATCATGAAAAGAACATTTTTTAAGAACCTCCTCTTGGATGCCGTTTCTTTCCGCTTTATGTTTTCTGTTTTCTCTTTCAGTGAGTGCCGAGTGTATCTACCGAATCGTCGCGACGAAAGGGGCCGGTGAGTGGCTCGTTTTCTCACGATCCTTCTTCTCTCGTCAAACGGACCAAGACTACTCTCAGGAGGAAATTCACGAGCAGATGCGCTTGACGTATCCGCGTGCTTTTCCGGCAGGAAAAAATTTACTCTTTCTTTATTTCTTTGGTTCTTTTGTAGTTTTTTTTTTTTTTAACTCTAGAAGGGAACCGAGCTTTTTTTGTAGTATCTCTGGTATGGGCTAGGCTCTTCTCAGTTATCTCGAATCTCGAATCAAGGATTGAGGAGCACAGAAAATTTTACGGAACCATCACTCTGCATTTTCTCCCGCTCCCGCTGACGCTCTGAATTTCCATTTGACTTGCTGTCGCTTCTTCATCCCAGATACTTTTTTACCCACTTGGTTCACTTCTGCTCTTCTACTTGTCTGCCCGATCAATCGTACTGATTCATTCCTATTCCTATTTCTATTTCTACTTTTCTATTTTCGATGTATTTATACTGCAGCGCTACCAATCAAAAATTTACAGTCCCACTAAATCGCTTTTTTAAATAAATTTACTTTTGGACTGTATTATATTTCAATTGAAAGTAAATTTTTATCATAATTTTTAACGCTATATAAACTAAAAAAAAAAAAAAATTGGTTTAGAAGTTTATATCTTGAATTTAACTCTCTTGTAGCGAGAAATTTTTGAGATCATTCGCCATCTGTCGGAGATTTTCAACACTACTTGTAATTAAAAAATTTTTAACGGTGTATTAGGGCTTATTAAGCTTTATAAAGTCATGCCAAGCAATATTAAGACAAATAAAAAATTTTTTTTATAATTTCGACACTAAAATCTATAAAAAAAATGATTGGAAAGAATGAAAAAAAATTTTTTTAATATAATTTCAAGTTAATGTCATCAAAATTTTCTTATAAAAAAAACTAGCACGATACCTAGCATTAAATTTCGGGCGATATGACCACATCCATTGAAAACTTCTCCTTTGAATGACAACTCGAGTCAAAATTTTGAACTTTAACTAAACTTTTGGAAACTTTCAGGACTTAGTCTTCAACTAATATAACTTTGACTCAATAAACTTGCATTTAGCTTCAATCTACTTGATTACGTCACCGAATTACTTTGGTTAATTCAATTGATATATTGATCAAAATAAAATATCATTTTTAAGATATCAAAGTAATAAATTGACGGAAAGAGTAAAATAAAACAAGTATGTTATTGTTTGTTGTCTAAGTATAAGAGACTCAGTCTCAAATTAGCTTTCTCGCAGCGAAATAATAGAGAAATAAAAATGAGGCTGTAGATCCTTGAGCTCTCGGTAGAATCCCCGCGGCGCTTTTCGCGTTCGCTCCGCTGGATCCCGTATTTTTCTCTCTCATTTTGCGATTTATGTCCAACTTTATCTAAAAGAGACACACTCTAAAGTGTGTAGGTACATTGGACTGCATACATTGTTGTAAGTAACTCTCTGTACTATTATACTCTACGGATTTATGGTAGTGAAGTACGGAGTAAAATGATAGGAATAGGAATAAGGAACGATGGCGTTGTTTGTTCCCGCTGTCGGGGTCCAACAAGAGGAAGTATGTGAAGAGTCTAAGGATGACATATGAGTGTAAAACTTTTTCCAAAATATATACCAAGCTGTAAAGTATATTTTAAAGTACGGAAGGAATATGTTCCTCTATTTGTCCTGATACTTTTCCGTATTTTCAAATCTATACATTATACATATATCTACATCTACATCTACGTACTGATATCTGTATTATATGAATAAAATTATGTACCACGGGCCATGGGAGCTAAAGGAAATTTCTTTACCTCATACATGACCACCTTCACTTGTCGAACCAACATCCCTATAAAATATATATTATATCCACATACATTTTTACAAGACACTTTTCTTACCCGTTGTATAAACATGCTCTTCTTGACAAAAAACTTTACAAGTTTAAGTGCAATAGAATTTATTTTATAGTATCAAGTTTTTTGAATAAAAAATTTGAATATGTTTTTTTTTGTGACATATTTTTAGTGATTTATGTTTTAAAAAATTTAATCATAATAATAATATCTACCTTGCAATCACTATGTAATTGTCGTGACTTGTGAAATATAAATAAATAAAATTTTGCTTTATTAAATAATGATATTTGTGAAATTGCACTGCAATTTCATAACTATTGACATTTTCAAAGATATAAGCTCATCCTGATGTTACAATCATCAAGAGCTTTCATTTGAGTACCCACATCAATTTTTCATATATTTGATATATTTATATATATATGAATATATGAAAAATATATGAAAATGCATGTGGGTACTCAAATGAAAGCTCTTGATGACTGTAACATCAGGATGAGCTTATATTTTTAAAAATGTCAATAGTTCACAAGATATAAGTCTAAATATATAAATAATAAATTTTTAAGTTATTGGTATTATTTTTAAATTTTTATAAAAATCAATGAAAATATAAACAAATTATTCTATAGAAAAATCTTAATTTTGTTTTAAAAATCAATTTAAATAAGTGAACAAGCCTAAGCATTTATTGTATAACGGATTTAATAGTAAAAACTTCAATCAAATCGTTTATTCAATAATG
This sequence comes from Cotesia vestalis, assembly GCA_000956155.1. Classification (NCBI taxonomy): domain Eukaryota; kingdom Metazoa; phylum Arthropoda; class Insecta; order Hymenoptera; family Braconidae; genus Cotesia; species Cotesia vestalis. Next base: position 6,176 of record JZSA01004823.1, on the reverse strand, counting down.
ACAATGTGGATAAAAGGTGGATAAACGAACTCGAGAGGGCATTTGAAATAGTTGGAAGGAGGGATTGACGTTCAGTTACGAATGCACAACCGATGAGTGTTATATATATATGTAGAGAATTCGACTGTGTGGAATATAAAAGGGAAGAGAAGAGGAATAGTATGAGAGCAAAAGGGGTTCAATACCCAGCATCCCCGACAGAACAGCGTAAGCGGTGGCGAAAGACAGAGGCTGGGAGTTTAAATTCCCTTATTCTCCCGAATAAGAGTGAGTAGTCTCCCGTGAGAGCCTTTCAACAGGTTTCACGAGAAATAATTTTCCAAAGGAGCATATAAAATTACATTATCTCGAGCAAATGGAACGGGAGCTGGTACGGAACCTGAGTGCGCGAACCTGACGCTGCCGGGGGTCACGATCTTTCAATCGGCAATTTGAAAACTTGAATTAAATCACGGCAATAGCTTACGCACGGGTTCCCGCTAACTTACTTTACGTGACAAGATTATATCAAGGCTCTTTTATCTTTTCGAGTCGTTAATTGCTTCTGTCTGATTTATAACTCCAGGTGTTGATTTCTTAAAAGATTCTTCAACATAATAAATCATTTCTAGTAAAACCTAATGTTAAAATTGGCCATGCTACGAAATTTTTTCCCAGATTATAAATCCACGAATCTAAAAAAAAAAAAAAAAAAAAAAAAATTAAATAAAAACAGAATCTATCCCATTAAATTACAACAATATTTATCCGAGAAGCGTCTAAGATTTCCAAGATCTTTTATCACAGTATTTTATTTCCGTAACACAACTCTCTTTTATCCACCGAATAAGATCTAAGGCATTTAATTCCCCGTAGCCTGTAGTCTGTACCTGGACATCCAGCGTCCAAAGGCGAAAGATTAGACGTAGCAGTAAGAAAACCCAAGAGCAAGAACTAAGACCCAGCTGATCTCCAAACAGAAAGAGGAATTGCGCAAAGAGAGACTCTAATACTGAGAACATTGTAACAGAAGTCCGACATACAGTGTATATAGTCTTGCTCTTGGTCCATAAACAGGCGATGAATATGCAGGCGGAAAATAAGACTGAATTGGAATGGTAACTGGAATAGAATTTAAAAGGAAAAGCGCCAGCACTTTAGAGGAAGTGGACGGATTGAAGAATCTTGTAAGATGAACGTCGGAGTTAACACCGTGAGACGAGGTCCTGCGAGGAACGGTATAATGAAACGAGTTGGACCGAGATAACAATGCTTAAGACAAAGACTGCTCAAGATAAAAGCTCGAGGGTTTAGTTGGCATGTATTAGTATTAGTCCGTTAGATCCGCTGGAGGCTTTACTTCACATGCACACATATACTCACAAAACAGCAAACTGAACAGAGCAGTGGCTGTATCTTCTCTGAGGACTCTGAGTAAAGGAGAACTTTCCCGGTAATACAATTCAGTCTGTTGCTTTTCCTCGGCTAGCATCCAGCTACGGTCCCGACTAAGGCGTGCTCCCTCGGGAACAGTGTCCAACAGAATTACCCAGGAACGCCTTTCCGCTACCAATCACGTTCGTACTGACACGTGCTCGCTCTTTGTGATCCTGCTAATAAAACTGGATATGACTGAGGAATTTTCTGGAGACACTGGAGACTAGACCACTGACTATTTGTCAGAGTCTATTGTGTTATGTTATCTGTTATTGGATTATATTTGCGTCCTCATTACAAACATACGTGTCGTGTGTCGGGTAGTCTGTTTAAACTGGACCCTCCTTCTCCTCCTCCTCCTCCTGATGCTGCTTCTATCCCGGTCCATTCTGCTGTATTCAATTGTGTCATTGTAGCCCCTATAATACCGAGCATTACGCCGAGGGTGTTCGATGGTCACATTGAATCACCGGATTGTAATATAACCTGGTGACAGAAGACAGCGCGATTTACTCCCGTCATTTAGTGTCTTGTTATTTGAGTTACGAATTATTGCTGCCTGGTTTAGTTTGAAATCTACGGTTGTTTTAATTATCTGGTGGATGGATCGAGGGTTTCTATTCAAGGGATGCTAGATATTTAGTGATGGAGATTGTTATTTTGGGATTGATTAAAATTACACGGGAGAAATTCAAGGAATTTACTGAAAATTTGCAAAATTAAAAAGCTTTTTCTTTAAAATTTACTAATGCCTCTGTAATATTACAATACGTGTTAGGTTTATACATGAAGATTGTAAAATTACCATTTAATGTTACAAAAATTTTTCAACAGCGTATTTTTTATAAATAAGGCTGTAGAAAATTAATTTTTTAGTCAATCAGACGTAAAAAAATTTTCTGATTTTTTTTATATGGAAATATAAGACCATATAAAAAGAAACAAATGATTTATTATAATTTTCCAATTTTTGGATATTTTACAGAAATTTTTCCAGTCAATTTTCATGTCATGGACAAAAATTGATTTAGAAATTAATTAGACTAAAAAATAGTACCAGACAAGTTACTTAAAAGAGTAAAAATTATATACCTTGGATTTAACTCTCTGCTAGTGAGAAAATTTAGCAACCATGCGCCACCTGTTGGATATATTCGGAACTATTTTCAGAAAAAAAATTTAAATAAATTATATTAGGCTTGATAAAGGCAAATGAGAATGTATATGGTCAGATTTAAACAATTATGGCCAATTTTCGAATAAAGGTTCATCAAAAAAAATATAAGACCAAATCAAAAAATTTTTTATGGGCCCGGATCGGGAAATATCGAGAAATACCGAAGTTTATTGAATAGAAGGTAAAGTTATTGAAATTCTAGAGAGAAGAAGGTAATAAGTTGAAAAATACTTCAATTTATAGAAAAAAAATAAAATCTCCGGTAACAACGAAATTGAAGTACATTGAAGAATACCTTAGTTTATTCGGAACAGTACAATATACATTGTAATTTATAAAAAAAAAAAATCAAATCAGCAATTGAAAAAATTTTACACATAATTGAATAAAAATTTTCAGATTAAATGTTTTTATTTTTAATTTTGATTTTAATAAAAGTCACAAACACGGGAATGTACATCGAAACTGTACCTTTAATATATATTTATATGGACGGAAATTCACGGTCGATCGCCAGAGAAGAATTAATTTATAAAATATCGATCAATATACACCAGCAGCAAACTAATTGAAATTCTCCGGGCTAGTAAATACAAAGATCTGAAATAAAAACTCTGGATGAATTTTACTGGATATGAAATACGTATCTAAATTATATAAATGCACTAATTGTTGAATCGCTATCTCCAAAAAAGAGTAAGGAAAATCTCGTCTGTTATTTTATTCAAATTAAAAAGGAAAGAGGAGTGTGTGTATTGTTGAGATTTTTTATTGCACTGCTTTTTGCATCACATTCGTCTAGCCCGGTAAATTGCCGAGTTTAAGGAATAAAAACGTTGTAATAATGATAATTGTAATATTAATTATTATTGTTCCTGTTGGTGTAGTTGTAAAAAACGTTCATTTTATGCACGTCTCGAGTTATTTTTTGCTGGACTCATGAAAGCCCGTTTTATAGCGTATAAAACCTTGTTTCGAAGTTTCATTAGTTCATTGATGCGCAAATTAAATAGCATGCATATAAAATATTTAATAACAGGATGAATTAAACAACAAGCTTTTATCCAGTCGGGAATTAAAAAGGGATTTATGAAGTAAAGATTTTTTTGCTTGTTTTGCTCTTGCAATGTGCTTTGTTTTAAATGAAATCAGTTATTTATACTGAGGTCATTTACGGGATAATTAGGTTTTACTTCGATGCAAAAAATTTCTTAACAAACCTAACAAAAATTTCTTTCTGATTAATAAAAAGTTAAATTTAAATTTCTGAGCCAAATATTGATAAAAAAAATTATGAGACATTTTTTTTAGGAAATTAAATTTTCTGTAAAAAAAATCTCTATCAATTTTGCCGTATTTTTGGTCCTTCAGTCAAAATTTGGCGTAAAAATTTTTAGCTATCACTGCCAATCAAAAAAAAAAAATTAAAATGACTTTAATATAAAATTTAAAATTGAAAATTTTAGGCTAATCTGCTGAAAATAATAAAAATCATGATAACTTTTTTGTAGAGAATTTAATTATCTACGAAAAAGGTCTTTATAAATTTTAACGTATTTCTCACCCAGTCGACAGAATAATAACGTTAAGCAAAAAATGTCCAGTATGTCTATGTAGAATTTTAATAAACTTGAGCATAATTATTTTTCACACTGAAAAAATAAATGAAATAACATAATTGGCTGAACAGAGAATTTCCATGACTTAGTGAAACAATAAAAAAAATTAAAACCCACCAAGTAAATAACAGTAATAATAAATAAAAGTTTTATCTCCCCGGTGAGTAACTTTTTTAATTTAATAAACCAGAAGAGCCTCCAAAACAAAGCAAATCAACGTTGAATTCAATAAAAGAATATAAATTGAGGGCACGTTAAAAAGTCGAATAAAAGCGAAGAAAATAAATATAAAAAGCAAACTTTTTTCAATCTATTGAACGTTAAAATGGCTGAAATCGCGCTTCGGCCTCTCGAATCTATGATCGAGAGGTCGCGAGTGCTCAGAAGTGAAGCAAAGTAGAGTCGAGGCCGTGATGGTGAGAGCGAGATCGATGAATGACAATCAGTTGGCTATATAGAGTATACATTTTAGTACACATATGCATTCTGTACATCTATTTCAATACACACATATATACAGCTCTTGTGTTTTCAATATGCAAGAGTGGCTTCCGAATGCGCTACTACTACCGTCCACTCCTGTGTTATAACAAAGTGGCTTAATCGCTCGGGTCTCAACGATATCATGCAAAACGCGTCTCTAAAATAGTATTCAAGGTTTTAATATTCAAGGACTCTTATTTTCTCTATTCACTTACTCCATTCTCTATGCATAATCTCTATACTTCATACTCTATGACGTATTAGGTACTATGTACCTGCACTACCTCCATTATCATTATCAATCCCTCTATAATCCCAGCTAATCGATTCAGTACAATCCACCGTTACATGCTTACTGGTTCTTCATCATAAATTAATATCGAAAATAATTATTGCACCACTTACGGTCAGAATTGTTAGAGACCGCTGGAAAAATTTATTTCATCTCTGTTTGTCAATTTATTTTTAATTTTACTATTCTTTGACTTAGTGGCCAGAATAATTGAAGAATAAATAAAATTATTAATATTAATCGATAAAATAAAAGTTTGAAAATTTATTTAATAAACTAAAAGGTTCAATAATTAATTTACATCAAAATATTTTTAGAGTTAAATTTTAATTTAATTTAATAACTCTCTAAAAATAACAACTTGACAATTTTGTTAATAAAATTACTAAATATTTTTAATCAAAGGATATTTTTTTATTTTTTTTTTTAATTTATCACATAAAAGGAAATTAAAAATTTTTTATACTATTGTAAAAATAATTTATTTTTTCATCTCTAAAAATTAATTTGATGTAATGGAAAAATGTTGCAAACATCATAATTTTCAAAAAAATTAATTTATTACAAAAAAAAATTTTTTTTTTTTTTAATTTATTTAAAATTATTTTTATTTTTATTTTATTTTATTCGTAATTATTATTTGTCAACATTACCACGGACAATACTCGTAATGTCAGCCTAGTTTCACAAACTATAAATATTCGACATAACCTCCAAGGTACTGTTAAAGACACCTTGTTTGTTTAGAGTTAGTGTATGTGGTAATTAACTAGTTATTATCTACAATACCAGATAGTAGTAACTGATGATAAACCTTGAAGATCTTCAGGTAGGATTCCGGTCAGATTCCATCCTCTGGTGTACCAATTTAAATAAACTCTGGGAATCTAAATCCGTACCTGGTACTCGGCTCGTCAGGACTAAATGTGTCTCTGGGTTGTTTATTATTATTAAATATAAAATATATAATTTTGAGGTTCCTTGCTTAATCTTTGGCCAGTCTTGTCTCGTTGTTCTGCTGTCTTGGATGCACTGAGATAATTGCGGCTGTAAATATATATATATATATAACTATGTACAAACTCGGTACTGCCAGAGAGTAGTACTCTTTGCTTTGATGCTGATTTATTTAGATATATATTTACGTATACATACACTACACACTGTTTTTTTTTTTTTTTTTTTTTAA
>JZSA01004822.1:0-19085 GCA_000956155.1 Cotesia vestalis | reverse complement strand
GGTCTCCTGAGACGAAGAGTAGAGTGACACGGATGCAGAATCGGTTATCTCTTATCTCTTAAAACCTAAAAGAGGAAGAAGAAGAGTTAGCTCACTCAATAGCAACATAAACCTTGTACTAGTCTGAGGTCTGAGGAGCAATACCAACTATTTAACTGTCTAGTCTGGCTCAACTTATCCACACACGTACCAGAAGCAGCCTCTACTCGTGCCAGCAGCTATTTCTTTAAAAAGTTTATTGCATCGAGACCGTGTAACGAGTTTTCCATGACATAATCCTGGGTCAGGTAATACCGCAACGATTACGTCAAAGTGAAACCGCTTCTTGTATAATAAATTTATGTATATATCTATAGATATATACATTAATAAATAAAGTAAGGCTCTCTCTGGTACTCTCTGCAGTATAGAGACACAATGTGCTACCCAATTGGCTTTCACTATCCTTGGACTCGGTATTTTTATTCATTTCATATCGATATTATTATTATTTTTATCATAGTCGTAAATCAACAAGTCTTTGATACTTTTTAATAATAAATTTAATAGTTGAAATTTTTTAATATGATAATAAAAAAAAATAAAATTTTGCTTTATTAAATAATGACTTTTGTTAAATTGCAATGTACTTTCTTAATTATTGACATTTTTTAAGATATAAGCTCATCTTGATGTTACACTCATCAAAAGCTTTCATTTGAGTACCCACATGCATTTTTGACATATTTTTTATATATACATATATATATAATATATATCAATATATAAAATATATGAAAAATTCATGTGGGTACTCAAAGGTAAGGTCTTGATGAGTGTAATCTCGGGGTGAGCTTATATCTTTAAAAATGTCAATATTTTACAAGATACAAGGTCATTTATTAGTTATGTATCCAAAAAAAGAGCATTACCGAACGCAGTCTAAATACTTATTATAATAAATTGACTATCGGCGAATTTTTAAAGACAAAATTTTTATTATTCTCTTAATAATAATAAAAATAAATAATAATAATTTTAATATTTATTTTTATCCTAAAAACTGGTTTTTATAAACTTTTTAGATTTTTTCAGTCAATTGACTATCTAATCTAATGCAACAATTTTTTTTTCTTTTTAATCTTGGTTTGGGCCGTCCGAATTATTTTTTTAGTCAAATTTATCTTTAATAAAAAATTTAGATATGAATTGTGGCTAAATTGTTTATGCCTGGAGGGAAATACAGATTAACAATATTAAATGAAAATTGGAAAAAAAAATTGCTCCATTTGACTGGATAGCCAATTAACTGAAAAAATCTAAAAAATAATAATATGATAAATTTTTAAGTCAAAATTTTATTATTATTATTATTATTAAAATACTTTGATTTAAAATTAAAAAATTCATGACAGTAGCAAAAATAATTTATTTAAAATGTTAATTTAAAGTCAGAACTTTGTTGACTATTACTCAAGTGTTTGGTTAACAAAAACATTGAATACACAATAAGTAAATAAAAAGTAAATGGAAAAAAAAAATAAAATAAAGAAAGAAAGAGAGAATGAGATAGAAGAACATGTGTCACACTCGCGCTTTCAATTTAAAAACCACTTGCCTCTGCTCTTTATCTACATATATGTATATATTTAGACATATATAGAAATAGTATGCACGATTCGGCATCACCAAGTTGTTAAAACTTTACAACAGCCCGAGCATGTTCTATTGCTAAACAATACATCAACTCGATAGGACGCAAGCGATGAAATGAAATATCCATATAAATATACACCCTCCATAAACAGGCGAAAAATAAAATATGTATTTCATATAATAAAAATACAAATATACAAATGCTCTGCTATATTACCTGGAACAAAATTGTTTTATTAAACGAAAGACGGAAATTTATCATTTATATAGTAGTTTTAAATTGCTCGATACTTTTTATTATTTCCTATATTTTTACGGTTGCTCAAATTTATTCATCAGCCTTTGCGTCACCGAGCAATTATGTTTATTATTCACTAATAAAACAAATTGATCGAATTTTTGAAATAACAGCTATCATATATTTTACAATATAATAACAACAATTCAGAATTCATTTACCCGGATATGTCACTTTGTACTTTGTATAGTTGTAACGATAAATAAAATATTTGTCTCATTTTTAAAATTTGTGTCAATCACGTCACTGAGCACCATTCTGCTTTTATTATTTTTTATATAACAACAGAGTCCAATGAAAATCAACTCCCTCGTAAAATAAAATATAATTAGAGGTTATTATTTTATATAACAATTTGTCACCTTACCTTCAAGTTTATTGTCACTTTAATAAAAAACACAATTTATTACATCTGTCATCATCATTACGTTCAATAAAACATATAAAAAAGTTTTATTCTATTTTTTTTTTTTAAACTTTTCTTGTGATAATTTTTTTTTAAACTGTAACTATTAGCGAAGTTTACATTTTACACTGATAAAAAAGTTCATGAACTCTTAATAAATTAATTTATTCATTTAGAAACTATTTTTTAATTTTATTAACTATTATAGCTTCCACTGGGCTCTAATGTCCGCTCCAGTGTTTGGACACAAGAATACGCTTGTTTATATTTATACACAACTAAATTTTGGTGTAAGAGTGTGTTAAGCTTCCAGGACATTAATATAACTTGGTGACTCGCCGACGTAATAGTATATTATCCCGATGGGAGTTATATTTACTTGGTGTCCAGCAAGTCCGCTCGGTTCAACTCAACCCTGCTCCTCCTGGGGTATTTATTTATTATTATGCTTCGTTTCCGTCCGTGTTTATGTTCATGTCCATGTCTGCGTCCATCCAGCTCATCTGGAGCCTAACAGTCTGACAAGTTAACATGTGTCATGTTTGAATTAAAACCTGCAAGTACGTTTTAAGTGATAAGCTCCGCTTAGTTGTTCTCTCCAAACACCTTTTATTTTTCATGTCCTAAACGGGTTAGCTAGTTATTCCTTTTTATGACCACTAGAGTTAATGTATGCTGTATTAAATTGTTTCTAATGAGAATTTTAATTAGAAATAGTTTCGGGTTGTAAATAATGCCCGGTTTAATTTATCCGGAATTCTACAATGAATTTCTGTTTCTATCTATTGTTTTCTGAGGTATGGTTCATTTTAGTTTGTTAATTAATTAATTGTTTCTTTGGGAGAGTTTAATCCGTGTTTTAGGAACTTTTAGGATATGAAATATTTTATGTATGAGAACTATTTATATTGGATTTATTTTAGTAGGTAATTTTGGAGTTAACAAATCGAAAAGTACTCGAGGTAATTAAATTTATGATTTTGGGATTTTTATGTTGGGGGGGGCTTTTGGTCTGTTAGTAATATTATTAGGACTATTTATGGGTGAATTTAATAAAAGGGGAAGTTATGATTTTGACAGAAAAATTTTAGTTTGTTATTTTTGATAAAATATTTTTAAAATTATAATTTTTTAATGTTATTTTTGAAAAAAAATGGTTTTAGTGTGATAATTTTGGTAAAATATTTTTCAAATGGTATTTTTCGAAATGATATTTTTGGAAAGATATTTAAAATGATATTTTTTAAATTATATTATAGAAATGATATTTTAGGATCAATATTTTGAAATTATATTTTTGGCAAAATATTTTTAAATCAGATTTATTTTAATGATATTTTTGGAACGATATTTTTGAAATGATATTTTCGGAACTGTATTTTTGACATGATATTTTTTGCGAGACATTTTTATAAGATATATTTTGAATAATATTTTTTTTAAATGATATTTTTAAAATAATATTTTCGACAAAATCTATTAAAAATAAAATTATTAACATGCTAAAAATTTTTACCTTGACTCTATAAATCTCGAAAGATCCAACTCGACTTAATAAAAATAAATCCATAACTCAAATAGAAGAAAAATAAATGAAATAGCAATCCTAAAAAAGTTTGAGCTGAAAATTAAATATCCGATTACGTTTTATGGAAATTCAACCGTAAATTCCTTTGTAATTTCAAACTCATCAATATTCTGGATTGCATGTGCGATGTGCTTGATAGTATTATATAGAATATATAAAATAGGCCAGAATACCATTCAGGGGGCTGATGGATGTCCGGGGGAGGTGAGTATATGCGATGATGGACAGATCGAGCGTAAGAGACAAAAGATAGATAAAATGTGGGTGGCGGTGGTGGTGGTGGTGGTGGGTAGATTTTAGATAGACGAGTTGAGTGTAACAGGATGCAGTTAGCAGTTATGCAGGACCTATCCCAACTGACGTATTGCGCAGGTTTATTATATATTCAATATATAGCGCGTAGAGTAAGGGCTTGGTGATCTGTGTACACAGGTGTTACCAACGGGCTGTATAACCTATTGACTAGGTTAAAGTACTGGCACGGTGAAGGCACTTTGGGATTGGCGGGCGATTTAAACGCTTTACGTCGTTACGTGCGAGTAACTTTGTTCCACTATCGGGTTACCAGACACGTGGTCATGCAAAATTTTCCCTAACTGGATTCAATACTGGTCTATCATCCAACCTATTCTGTTACTTAATTTACTTTGGTGGCTAAATTTATTTTATTATTTTGTTCAATAGAAAATTTTCGTTAATAATTTTTTTTTTTGGCCAAATTTTGAATTAAAAATTTTTTCAATTCTCTTTTTAAAAAAAAAAATTTAATTCTTAAATTTCAAACAAAAATTGCTTTATTAAAAAATATCAATTTAAAAAAAAATCTTCTTAATTTATCAATTTATTAATAATTAATTAATTTAATAATTTATTTTGAAGATTTTTAAAATCAAAATAAAAAAAAGTTTTTGAATTTTTTATCAATTTTATTATGAAAAATGAGATTATGAGGCGTGCCTTTTTGGATTTTCCAAACTTTTTTTCTTTAAAAAAAAATTCGATTTTTTTTTCATGAATTTAAAAACTAAATATTTATTAAAATTTTTAATAAAAATGTATAAAAAAAATTATTGTGACAACAGACAGGAAATTTGAAGAAATAAATAAAGCAATTTTTCGTTAAGTATAAAAAATCAATGGCAATGTTTTTTCATCAGGTGTCGAAGGTACGAATTTACGGCATAGCAGTCGGTGGTAGTCGATCGAGTTGAGATTGCCAGATCAGTAGACGGATCTAGGGTATAAAAAGCTGAAATAAAGCTTGAGTAGACAGAAGGAGTGAAGAGAAAAGAGTGTAAAGGTAGAAAGAATTGGTATATATAAATATATAAATATTATAGAGAAGTATTAGTTTTGGTATTAGTTGTGTAGATACCGAGCGGTGCTTGAGATTACACTCGAGACTCCTTGTGGTCCTGGGTCAAAGAGGACGATGGGAGCCGAGATATAGAGGGTTGATCGATCCTGTTCACTCTCACTCTTCTTCCCTCGGTTTATCTTCATCTTTATCCCTTTTCTTCTCTGTCCTCTGTACTGTATATAATACGTGGGTACTGGTTATACACAGTACTACGACATAGACACGGAAACTTCGAAGGAGACGAGAGACTACTAACGCGGTCTCACTTTCCAGTAGTTCAACTCCACGCTGAAACATTGACTGAAACTGCCCGAGAAAAATAAAACCTCAACTTGTCGATAAATGCTTTAAATTTATTTAATGGCTTCATTTTTTAAAGTCCTACCTTTTTTATTCCAGATAGATTTCAATCAATATTTTCATACTAAAAAATTCCATTCATTGTTTTTTTACATTCATACATGGGGAAAATAAAGTAGTCATATTTATTATTTTATAAATAAAATAAAAAAAAATTAAATTGTTTCTAGAGAAAAATTCTCGAACCAAAAAATTATTTATTGTTTAAATTAAAAAAATTTTCTTCTCATTTTAAGACAATTAAACCTTTCAAAATAAATTTCTTTGTTCTAGAATTTTTCTTTTGAACTAAATAATTTTTTTTTCTTCTTTTAGTAGTTAATTTTACCTCCGATAAAATTCTAATCATTTTTACACTAAATTAATTAATTTTTAATAAACCAAACAATTATATTTTAATTAACTAAATATTACTTTAATTTATATAAATTAAAGCATTCATGTTAAAAAAAAAAAAATAATAATTATAATAAAACACTAAAATTTATCTAAGTTTTCTTTACAAATATTCTTCAATAATATCCTTCTTTATAAAAAAAAAAAAAAATTGTTCATTAAATTTAAATTGTACAAAATTATAATTATTTTTCTAACTATCAATTTAATGAATAATTCGCTTTGATTTATAGCAATAATTCTTTTTTATTTTTCAGTATTTTATTTCCACGCTGAAATTTTATCAAAATTAATAATTAGTTTAAAAAAAAAAATTCTCATTACATTTTTTAATAACTCTAAAATAATTGTTCTTTCTAATTTGTTTATTTAATTTATTTTGCTTCGTATTTTTAAAAAATTTTTTTCTCAAAAAAAAATTTCGAAATAAAATGAAAACAAAAGCTCTAAGTTAAAACCCAATCTTGAGAATTTAACCAGCGGGCTAAAAATACGTGACGAAATAAATTTATCCCCCTTTGATAATTTTTTATGATCAAGCCTGAAGCTTTTTTCCATCGGAAATGACATCAATACATATCACCGCTAATTCTTTATTCAGGAAAGTAAAACCCGTCTGATCCGGAGCTTAATATTAGCTGGGCATTAATGCGGGTCAAAAGGTGAAGTCGCCAATATTATCGATCAAGATCTCCCGGAGATTACTCTCTGTTCCTCCTCCATAGACGAACGATGCCTGTGTCTGTGTCTATGTCTATAATAACCCTCCTGACAAATATATACTCGACACGCGACACTACTCACATTTTTTCCCGAAGTTTGAGGCTACACCCTCACCCCGTCCATTATTACATTTGTCCCTCAATCTCACCTATCTCGTGTGGCTTCTGGATGTCGACGAGTCCTTTCAGCCTCGAGCCCCGAGTCCTGAGATTGCCGAGAACTCACGTCGACTTGTTCACATTTTTCCCCAGGGTCCATAAAAATAAAAACTAAATAAAATAAATGAAAGTAGCCACGTGTAAGCTCCCACAATCTCTAGTCGATCAATCTCCCGCTGAAACTAACGTCAATGCGAGTGAAAAAATTTTTATTTTATTTTATTTTATTCTTACTATCTCTATCTCGGATAACTTTTATTGATAATGCTAGTAAAGACGAGCGCGAACTTGTAGAATAATATAAGCTCCTACTATATAAGTAAATCCTTTATTTAGCTTACCTTTATTTTATTTCTCCATCACCTCCTCGATCTTCTTCACCTGGCTACGACGTCTTGTCCTCATCTCATCTCCTTCTCTCATCTTATCAGTTAACGTCAGAAAATAAATATAATATTTCAAAGCTTCGTCATATTCAGTGATCGATAATGTCATTTTTCCATTTTTTAACTTAAATTCAACTTTAAGCTCCGAGCTTCTGTTCGTCTTTATTTAGTACAGCTAAACTTTTTTACTCGAGAGAGCCTTCTCCTACTTTTACGGGTCTTTTTTACGGCAACAGTGTCGGAAAAAGATGCAGATTATCGTCAGACAATTTCATTTCTCTTCCTGCCAATTTTACCAGCGCGGAAAAAAAATTCACTCGATACATTTTACGTTTTACTGTTAAATTCTTCGTAATCCACCGGTACAGCTACAGTTTATTAAGAAAATTCAATTAAACCCAGAAGATAGATTCGATGTGAAATTTGTTGTAATTTTTTTTTTTTTTTACAGTGGAAATTTCATTATATTTATTATTTTCTCTAATGCCAAAGTCAAAACTATTTAAAGTGAATTATGAATAAAAATTTATCCGCCGAGGGAATTGAACTCAGTACCTTTTGTGTAATGGTTTCGTCACTTTGATCATTGTTTAATTTAAATTTCGATTAAGGTGTCATAAGCAATAAGAAAGCCTGAAAGAAGCTATTTTTTAATCATTTAAAAAAAAGAAAGTTCTATTATTATAATAGAAATTAAAAAAATATTGTTTTAACACAATGTCAAATAAAAACTTTAGCTTTGTCTTTAATGTATTAATTTTTGGATAAAATACAAAAAAATTGTGTAAAAATTAGAGACTTCTTTTTAATAAAATTTTACTCGCAAACTTTAAAAATTCAATTTAAAAAAAAAAAAAAAAACGTAACTTCTTAGATAAATTTAATTGAATTTCTCCCAAAGCGGGAATCGAACCCGGAACTTTTTGAGTAAGAGTTCCGTCACTTTAATTTAAATTTTAAAGGCTTTATAGACAATAAAAAAGTCTAAAAGAAGCAATTTTTAATCATTAAAAAAAAATTCTATTATTTTATAGGAATTATAAAATTGTAAAATAATTATCAGAATTATTAATCCAATTAAAAAAAATTAGAGACTTATTTTTAATAAATTTTCTCGCAGACTTTAAAAATAAAATTAAGAAAAAAAAAAAAGACGTAACTTTTTAAATAAATTTTTCCCAAAGCAAGAATTGAACCCAGAACTTTCTGAGTACAAGTTTCATGACTTTAATCGCCTCCTTCCACCAAATTTTCCATCAAACCGACATTCGCGTGGGTATTTATAGATCTAGGAGCGTCGTATTAATTAGTCAGATCAACTGTGGGCCATAAAAAGCCCCAACCCTATCAAAACGAGTTTATCCACCACAAATATTAATTTTCTTGTGTAAAGCAGAGCAAATACGAATTAGATATGACCGAAGGGAGGGTGTGGAGTGTGAAGGATAAAGGACGAAGGGGTAGGACATTCTCGAAGCGGAATAGAAGCAAGCAGGCGTAACATACCACGCAATCTGTCCCACCGGATCGTTCATCAAGATCGATTGAAACAGTAGTTGTGTTGTAGTGCCCGTCCAATCGGCACGGTAGTAGTAATTGAGTATATATGTGGGGTGTTGGGATATATAAGTGCAGTTACAGCGCCGAGGTGACTGTACGGCACTATAGGGTAATGTCAGTGGTAGTGACAGTGTTGGTTCTGTTGGTACTGTAGGTGCCAGCGGTGGTGACGCTGGCGGAGTGTTTACTTGTTTTGTGTCGAGTATGGAGCAGCCGGGCGTGAGCTCTCCTATCCGCTGCTCGACTAAATGTCCCCTGGGCAATGTAATTCTCGTTCTCGAATAATTAGCGCTCGGGCTCCCGCAATCGGAACGATTATGTCACCGCGATTACGCTTCGTCTGTGATCCTAACGATCGCTCGCTTCTACCACATTAATTATACTCACAATCCTCAATCAATCGTAAGAGAGGAGAGTCCAACTGGCGCCGGCTGGAGGACCAACCTCAGCAGAATATTATAACTTTCCTCATAGTAAATATTAACTCTGCTTCTATTGATAATAATAATACGCTTCGTTGATTCTCGAGTTGTTTTAACTTTTTTTTGCATTTTTTTATTTTTGTCCAGAACGGATGGATAAATATTGTAATTTTATCCGGGCTTTTATTCCATTAGACGGTAATTATAACTGAAAGAAATCAGGAAAATAATTCTTTTTCACTTTTAGTGTATTTTTAATTGATATAAAATTTTTAATTTTAGAAAGCTAGACTGTCAGTAATTTTTTTTTTTTTATTTAAATTTGATATCAGTCTATAAATATTTTCAGAGCTTAATTAATAATTTATACTGCCAAAAAAACATCAAAGAATTTATTATTCCAATTTTTATCTATTTATTTTATTTGTCATATTTTTTTATAAAAAAATTATCAATTCCTTCAATTTATTGAATTTTTTTTAGTTTAATAAAGTGAAAAAAATTCAAAATATTATTTTGACTTTTTATTGAAGGATTCAAATAAATTTTTTTTTCATATTTTAAACTATTAAAGAATTTCAATTTATTGTAAAAAATTATTGATGAACAATTAATAGATCTTTTTAATGCTAATAATTTTTCTTATCACTGCAAACCTTAACATTAATAATGAGATCAAATGAAATCATGAAAAAATGGAAATTTTAGCTCATAAATTCTTGGTCCTTTTTTTTTTAATTTAAAAAAAAAATATTTTTTTGTCGGAACCAAATTTAGTCAATTTTAAACAATTCTCCCAGGCTTATTAAAAATATTAACACAGTATTTAAGTTCAGTAAATTGTCTGTTAAAAAAAAAAAAGGATATTTGATTTAAAAAGTATAATATTTTCCAGCAAAAAGCTCTTCCATCATTCTCTTTTTCTCTCCAACGTATGAAAGTAATAAAAATTTGGTATCGGTTGAAAACTAAAAGCGATATTGTAAATTCCCGAATTGAAATTTTTGGAGTATTAAATTTGGACGATTACAAAAAGCACTTGGATAAAGGCACTTGAGTTATGGGATCGTACCAAAAAATAAAATTCCTCTTACAAAGCAAAAGTAGCGATAAAAAGTGGGTGAAAATAAAAATGCGAGTGACGATATTAAATAAAAGTTGAGATAGCGTCTGATGTGTGGGATCTGTGTAGTGTGTAGTGGAAGGGGATCTGGGAATCCCCTCCGACAAAAATATTGTAAAATCAAAGAAAAAAGGGCTCAGTTCGATCATTCCTCTTGCTCACGGGTACGTCGAGATGTCGAACCCGCGATATCTGGGAATATGCTCCGAGGATAGCATACGTAAATGTGTAGTCGCTCTGGGGTGTTCGCACGTCTCGAAAAACTGAACAACGAGAGCACACCCATGCCTGCAAAATAGCTTGCGGTGCCAATACAACTCTACGGCAGACTCGCTAGACACAAGCGTACGTCTGCTGTGTGAAATAATGCCGAGGGTTTGTCTGTGTAAGCGAATTTAAACCGAAAAAATCAACTGACTCGTTGTTTTCAACACTTTGTTTTTCGCGTTACAATAATACACTTTTCTTCTATTCCTGATATTTTTCTCTCCTTTGTGCATAATATGCTAATTTCAAAAACGCTTACTACGCTTTGCTTATATTAAATTTTAATTAACGCTCTCTTTTTAATTTAATTATTTATTTGTAAGTTTATTAAGTATCCGTCCCACTGAAATTTAGATCTTTCCATCTCGAGATTAAAAATTAAACGGAAGATTTAATAAAATTAGAGAGTTTGAGCGAAAATTTCAAATAATCTGTTTTAATTAAAAAAAAAGACTTTTGAATTTATTTTTGAAGCCAGGAAAATTTTTTTTTTGAAAAAAAAAAATTTTTAACAGAAACTACATTCAATTTTGAAGACAATGATGTATAACTTGATATATTTTTATATATTTTAGAGGTAGTAATAATTAAAAAAAGCATCAGATGTATGAAGTCAATTTTTGGCCATTAAAAATTGAATATAATTAAAAATCAATTTTTTTGGATGAAAAAATTTTTTTTCAATTAAAAAAAATATTTGACAACAAATTTCCACCTGAATTTAGTGTAGATATTAAAAAGATTGAAAAAAAAAAAAAAATTCCTCGTAAAAATCACAATTTTAAAAAAATTACATTTCGCACCGACAAATAAAAATTCTACAACTACTCGTCATATTTTCAATATCCCAATGAACAAACATTAAACTCTAGGTCTCTTTAATTAAAGCATTTTATGTCCTCGTAAAATATTTACTCTTGTAAAAAAAAAAAAAAAATGTGTATTTGCCTAAAAATACATCGAAAAAAAAGCTTCTAAACTACAGGTGACGATTTCACAATAAACGAATCGAGAGCCTAAAAAAAGCACTTGTTACCTCACTTCACATTAACTCGACAATTGTTGTTTATCTTTACAAATTCTCTTCACTTAAATTCCCGTAAACTATCGAGATAAAAGCCCATTTACAATTGACTAATAAAAGTTCATCATAGATCAAAACAGTTTACTGCTTTAAAATGCAGTAAATGTTACGGATGTTCAATGGAGAATCCGCGATATGAATTGATATGATGTAATATAATATAACAACTCGTTCCTCTTTCTCCATTGATCGTCAACATTTACGGAGGATTGAGTGCACAATAAACAATAACACATCCTCAATAGAAGCTAGTTCTCGTCAGTGATCGGTTTTCCGATTCTCATTCTGTTGTCCTGCATAGGACGCTACGCTAACCGATATCTCAAAGATTTATCGACGGAATAATAAATAATAATAATGTCAATATTTATGAACATGATTATTAATAGGTGGGACATCAGAGAGTAAAGAGGAAGGATTTACCGAGTCATGAATAAAATATCACTCACGGATCGTTACCCAATATCTTCTATGTCTATATTTATCCCGTATTTATGTTTGTATTTATACTTATGGTTATTGACCAGTCGATTCAAGGACATTCGACTGGGATTCCCCGATTCTTGCGTTTAATTTGTAGCTCATTAATGTCTCAGTTATTGGGTAATTATGCTTTTGCTTTTGTGGTAATTACGAAATCTAGTTAAATTTGGTAATCGGCATTCTTCCGAGAATAAACCATTTTCTTAAAATTTTGAGTACTTGTACTTAAAATTAAAAAAAAAAAAATTTTCTAGAATCAAGTATATAATTTTGAAGAACTTAATCTTCTTGATTTGGGTAGAAGAATTTTTGAACTAATAAATTTTTCTTGATTTAAGGAAATTTTACTAATCCAAAAATTTTTTTTCTTGATTTAAGACAATTACCCTTTTCAAAATTATTTTTTTGGGTCAAGAATTTTTCCCTCCGACTTTTAAGCAAACGTTTTATCAAATATCAATCGTACTTTTCTTAGGATTGTTTTAAAAAATGAAGACTCATTAATTGAAGATATAACAATTATTTGTCATCAAATATAACATAAACGAGCTGTGTTCATTTTTTTATAAAAAATATTTAAAGTTAGTGGAAAATTTATTTTACGGCTTAAAATTAGTTGTTTTTAATAATTTTTTCTGTAAATAATAAAAAAAATCATAATTTTTAAATTTTAATATAATTTCATTTAAACAAAAAAAAAAAAACACTTTAAAATTTTAAATCATAAAATTTCAGTGCAATAAATAATTGTAGCTATTAAATCTGTGCAATAATTTCGTAATTATTTAATATTTAATATTTTCAAAATATAAAAAAAAAATTTAATTTTTTTTAATTAATTTTTTTTTTTCATTAAAATTTTTCATACAAAGGCGTACAAATTTTCCATACTTCTACGGAATCTGTAATGCAATATTTTCCGTAATTGCTTTTCCAATTTTCCTCCATACTTTTTAAATTTCTCAAACTTAAAAACATTAATTAATTTACAGAAAAAAAAAAAATACTTGTAAGTTTAATTATGATTCATGATAGAATTATTAAAAAAAAAAATATGTCGCTGAATGAAAAATTATGCAAATGCCAAGCATATTTTAATCAACAATAACATCTCTCGGATTTTATCGCTCACCTTCTCGGTGAATTTTCTGGGCGAGCGAGCATTTACATACTTGGCATTAATTTTTCTTGGTAATTATTCCCATTGAAATAAAAGATACCATTCTTTCTTTATTATCATTATAATCACAATAATCCTGGTATTTTTTCGTTCCGTACCTTTTGTTAATTAACTTTATCATAGAGAAGCATACATTATCCCAGATCTCGGGCCGGGTGGAGCAGTACTTTATCTTTTAATTTAACTTTCCATTTCTGTTTCGACAGCATAACACACTGCCACGCAATACTGACGCCAATTCCGAGAAAAGAGACCGTGATACTCTGATAGAAAGATAAAGATAAAGATAACCTTTATTACCTTAACGAGTGAAGCGTTTTTTTAAATTTCAATGACCAGCCAAATCGCAATCACTATCACTAACGATTATTGTTATTGCGCTTACTACTTTTTTTATTTCATATTTAAATTAATTTTTTTTGTAATCGATTTCGTTCAATTTTTTTTTTTTAATTCTTAAATCAAGTACAATTTATCGGAACTAAGGAAAATTTTTTATGTCTCAATAAAATTAATTTTTTGAATTTAAATATTTTTTTCAATATTTAAAAAATATTTTTTAAAAGTTAGAAAATAATTTTTTTCACTTTAATAAATAATTATTTCCTCAAAAATTTTTCAATAAAATTTAAAATCTTTTAATTTAAAAATTTCTTGATTTAAATTCAGGATTTTTTTTCATATCAGAGTTCAAAAGCAATAAATAACTATGAAATAATGCATGTCAAAAAAGTTATTATTAATGGAGCTCTAACTTTTAATTTAAGTTTATAATCAATAGAGTAACTATCCATCATAATAATACGTCGGGAGGCTTTGTAGCAATGTGCTTAATTAACCATACATAATGCATTTACTGTTCATAAATTTGTATATATGCCGAGACTAAAATACCATCGTTAATATTATACATTACTCTACTTATACTCAGCATCTATATAGTTATACGCCTGACACTCAACACATATAGATAGATAGATCCTATACTGTATTTATTTCCGTCTAATGAACCTAATTCAATATGTTCGAGCATGATGAGCTGTCGACATATGCGTTTGTGTTGTTCGGCTGAATTAATTGAAATGGATATATACTTTCAAGTTAATGCTGTTTATGCTATGTATTATATATTTTCGATGTTTTAATAACAATGCTTTCAAGTACTTATTTTGTATAATTAATCTGTAATATACAAAACATAACTCTCTGTTTATAGTTTATGACAGCGTACTTTTCCGGAATAATGGATGATGTGCTAATGACAAACTTTTTGTTAAATTTTATCCCGTGTTGCGAAGAGAACCAATTTTGTATAGAGCTTATTTTACGAACGAATATAGTTAATATTCTATCATACTCAATGAATGCAATATCGGTTTATTGTCCAGGGTATTTAATATTTAGTATATAAATGTAAATATAAATATATATCGTGTATTATGTATTTTCAATTCAACTAGAGGGAGAGATTGTTGTAAAGAGCTTTTCTATTCGAGTATTTCAGTTATTTTCTTTTAAAACTCTGCAAATTAATTTTTCGATAGTTAATATGTCTATGCATCATTTTTTAAGTAATCCTATTGAAAAATTGATCTAATAAACCGTATGTAATTTTTTGATAAAAATTAGTTACAAAAAATTCCGACAGGTGGCGTATGGTCGCTTAATTTTCTCACTACCAGAGATTTGTAAGTTTGAGGTATATATTAACAAACTAAAAATTATTTTTTGACTCTTTTAAAGAACTTATCGACTTTTAGTTCAATTAATTAAGGTGTAAACTCAAACATTTCCATTTGAAAGACGATTATAGCAACAGCTTGGAATTTTCTACGAGCGAGTATAAGAAGGTCCAAGATGGTGTCGCGAAAAATAAGGAGATATGGTGATAAGAAAAATAAATAAGGAGTAAAATGGAGCTAGCTGGAATGGACAACAAAACGAGTGGTAGACGGACGTGCTCCAACTGGCGATACGCCGAACAATGACCGGCTGTTACGTCTACTGTCGAGTTGATGCCGTGCCTGATGCTTCCAAATGAGACATCCAGGACATTATTACGAGCTGGGTGGAGTTTGTCGACGGTAAGACGCCTCTTATACTTAACTGTACTCGGGCGCTGGTGGTTCTTATTCTGGAGTTTCTTTAGCGGAATAAAAAGATCCAGAACAGGGATGACGAGCATTCATACGAACGGTGAAATGGGATGATAGAGAGAAGAAAGAAAGAAAGAAAGAAAGAGGAAGAAACCCGAGGACGGAAGCGAAATAAAAAAGATGTTGAAAGGACAATCGGACTTTTCTTTTCGGGACGCTTAAACAGAGACATTATTGGCTCAGCCGGGATGGGCGCTCCGTCCCTTGAATACCAAACGAGGGATCGAATAAAACCAAAAAGAAGACAAGAATAAAAGGACGAGATTCACTAAAAATCCGTGAGAAGGAATAGAAATAAATAGATATATATAGATGTGACTTGTCTGGTGAAAGAAAAGAAAAAGAAGAAGAAATATGAATTGGAATTGGAATTGGCGAGGATTTGCAACGACGATGGATCCTTCCTCGCAGCGGTTAAATTTATTATTAAATTACTGAGGCAAGTTTTTGTTTAGACAGGAAGGGAGAAAATCATGGAAAGACAAAGCTTAAGTTTTGGTTTTAAAGACTATTGGTTCAGCCGGAGAGAATGACAAAAAAGGGGAAGAGAAGCTGCTGGAACAAAAGCTAAAGAAAAATAAACCATAAAAAGAGTAAGAAGAATAAGAGAAGAAAGTAGTCGTATTTCTTGAGCAGTTTTCTTGTGCATGCCGGGACAAGTATTACGAGGGTAATAAGAGCAAAAAATCTAAAACAGCAGAAATAAAGGATGATAAAATAAAAACAAAAACAAGTGTAGTAACATCCTCCTGGTGGAAATCCCGATGCTGGGTTAGTAATCCCGAGAAAAGGGATAAAGCACAAAAGAGACTGTAATGGCAGCACGTGGAAAGTCAAACGTCTACGTGTTCGCGGCATTTCCGGTCTTGGTATCATCAGATATCCTACTACTGATAACTGGCTGGCACTTTTCCAGACTCCACGAGTGCCCCATTTCGCCCCTACCCCCAACGCCCCCTCACACCGGGATCATTCTCCTTTAGTCCCGTCCACGGATTTCACACTGCCTGGTTTTCCATTCTTCCCTCCTTATTCTTATCTCTCTTCTGGTTCTTCGCTTCCGTCTTTGTTCTTCATCAACCCGTGCTTGTTTTTATTACGTCCAATTTTATTTTATTTTCACGGTACTTCCTTGGCATCGTCTTCATCTTCATCTGCCGTTCCACAGCCTGGACTAGTGATCCAGATATCACCGTACCAACTATGGTTAGAGGTTACAGCTATTTTACCCTGATTGTCTTGTCGGCAAAATAAAATTTTATATTTATTAGCCCGTGAATAAATTTCTTAGCATGCCTTTAAGGCCGTTTGAAAAAATTGTTATGTTCGCATCTGGGCTAACATGTTCTAAAATATGTCTAGACAATTTTTGACACATTCTAATACTAAAATTGGCCATACAAGTTCTAATAAATCCATTAAAAATTTTTTCATCAAAAATAGTTTTAGAAATCTCCAACAGATGGCGCATAGTAGCGAACTTATCTCGCTAGCAGAAAGTTAAATCCAAAGAATGAAGTACTAAACTAAAAATTAGTTTTTTGATGTTTTAAGGGATTTTATATGTTTTTTGGGTTATAATTTAATCAATTGTTGAACTAATTTTCGTCTCACATGCAAATTGACCATATCAAAAAATTTTCCAACAATAAATTAAGTAACAGCTAAACTTACAAAGTTCAAAAACTAAAAATTACAATATAAAGTTTCTAAATGAAAATGTAACTCTAAACTTTATATGAGTATTTTCCAAATGCACTAGGATGAGAAAGTACGTAGAGACTCGGGGTAAAACTTGCCATTGAGTGAATGAAAGAAGCGTCGCATCGCAGCATTGAATTGGTAAAAGCTCGGAATTAAATCCCCGGGAAATGGTGATCGACGTACTCGATGAACCGTTAAAATTATTCAAAGTGTCACGCACTCTACGAGCCGAGGGCCATAACAAACGACCTGGAATTTAAACCCAAGTGAGACAGCGTCATCACGAAATAAATAATAGAAGAAAAAAAAATGAATAAAAACGGGGTGAATCCGGGTGAGGCGGGGGGAGCTGTTACGTCAGCTAATGCGGGTATGGGTGCGGATGTTTTTTAATGGAACGGCTCAGTAGCAGTGGATAAAGTGTACTCTGTATTGGAGGTAAAGGTAAAATAAAAATTACGCGGTCCGTTAGATGGGTAAGTACTTGAGAGCGGACACGCGGGACAGTGTGTCGTTGTGTCGGAACGGAGGACACTGTTAGTCGTTTGTCAACGACAGTTTCCCAGTCGACGGCGTTTTTCACAGCGACAACGGCTAACGGCCACCCCGCCACATCGAGTCTGGCGGTGGTGGTGGTGGTGGTGGTGGTGGTGGTAGTAGTGGTGGAGGCCAACTCGAGCTGGACTTCATGACACTTATTGTCCTATACATTACAACTAGCTCCTATTTTTGTGTTTGCATGTCCATGTCTGGCTATCTGTCCGTCCGTCTGTCTGTATGTCTCTGGTTGGATTCACATGTGGCAAGAGTAGGAGGCCATGAACATGAAAACACAAAGTTGTTGTCACGTGAAATGTTCCAGCTCAGTTCCGTTAAATTTGTTTGATCGTTTCGATTTAAACCCCAAGAGCTCGAATCGAGAAATAGAGGGCGAGCTTTTCGATCAGGAGCTTTTTAAAATTGGCTGGCGTTGTGCGCCCCCAGCAGAGAAGAACGTCGATAGGAATGAGATGGGTGGGAGGTGATCAATCGACGGCGATTTGTCTAACAAGCTGGATGAATTATCGGTAAATCCAGTGGCTAGATTGTTGGTGACTGATAGATTGCTTGTGATTAATCCCCGTGACGTGAACGACACACGGTCATTAATTTTTCATTGGCACACGGCTACATCCAGCTCAATGTTAGTGTTATGGCCAATGGAATCGCGATTGATAATTATCGCCCGTTTTCATTACCGGATACGCTGATTCACCCGATATTGCTAATCATTACTCTTACCAGGGGGTAAATCACCCGTGGCAAGTCCACGGGGAGAGGGAACCCATCTATTCTGGGGATTATAACAGTACACTTAACTGTGATTGGGTCAAGCATTTTTTGGACGAAAATTTACAATCATCGAATTTAAAAATTGTCTTTTTTAAAAATAGATAAATTTTGTAATTTGGCAAATAATTATTTTAAGTTTTTTTTAGATAATTTTGTATATATTTTTTTAAGACTTTTCTGGAGTTGTGCCTTTTTATGGTTTCATATTATTTTCACCAATAGTCAATTTATGATGATATGTATTTAGGCTGCATCTATCTCAAGATACATAATTAATAAATGACCCAGTATCTCGTGAACTATTGACATTTTTAAAAATATAAGCTCATCTCGATGTTACACTCATCAAGACCTTTCATTTAAGTACCCACATCAATTTTTCATATATTTTATATATTTATATATATGAATATATGAAAAATATATCAAAATGCATGTGGGTATTTAAATGAAAGCTCTTGATG
>JZSA01004820.1:0-36677 GCA_000956155.1 Cotesia vestalis | reverse complement strand
ACACACACAAACGCGTGTATAATAAATATATTTATTTAAATAGTGACCTCGCTTTGACGCTAGTGAATTGAACGCGGCATAAATTTTCGGTCGACGGAGCACACTTGAAGCGCCCAGTGGAAAGAATTAAACGTATTAAATTATTAATACTCTTCCCACGATATAAATACATATACATATATCTGTGTAGAAATAACCTCCACTCCACATATGTGTATCACATCACATATATATCAAATGTATGGCGTTACAAGTGAGAAGGAAAAAAAAAAAATTGTCAAGGGCTAAAAGAGGAAAAGGGAAAACAAGTGATGTGACGTGGGTTGAACCCACACGCTCGCAATGGCTGGGGGCATCGCCCTGGGGGACAACCAACATGGTACCCCCACTTTAACAGCCGCTTTTTGCCCCTCGCTCTGCTTGGCCATCGTCGAGCTAAATTTTATACACATGTAATGTAATGAAAGTGTATATGTTCCTGTATTTAATGCCATGTGCGACTCAGATGTGCCTTTTATCTTTCGATAGAGCTGTAGATTGGAAAATTTATAATTTTTTTCGAAGCGTCCAATTTAAAAAAATTTCGAGAAAATATCAAAAGAACTTTTCATTCAGGATTAATTAGTTTAATCTGGATCAAGAATATTTTCAGGGAGATAATTATTTAATATTTTTATAGACTACCGCAGAGCAAAATTAAACGGGAGCTCGCTTGGAAGTTAAGAGTTTTTTATTTGTCGGTAAAGTTTGTTAATTACCTACCGCTCTGCTCTTTCTCTCTAATAAACCGCTAAAATAGAGAGATTCTTTAAGAGAGTTCTTATTTTTAAACTTGTAAGAAGCTAATTTCATTTTTCGTACGAGACTTTTAAGTATTAACCTTCTTGTTAATGAGCTACAAAAAAATACAAATTTCCTAAAACTTATACTTTACACACTTAAAAAATTTCCTTTGTTTTCAAAAAAATATTAATGCACCTTTTTCGAATCTGAAAGCAAGGTTGCGTAAATATTTGAGAACCTCAAGGCGCTCGATGACTCACTGATTTTTGATTTAGACCTCGAAACTCGTGAAGTAGGAAGTGTCTTCTTTCTAAATTACGAAATTTCAGGTGTTCAGAACTTTATTTGTACCATTAAAATCCAAGAATCTTTGCACCGGGGATTTCCAGGACTGAAAAAAAACGTAGTAATAATATATTTAACATTCCCCCTCTCTTCTCGGCAACACAGCCGTTTTTTATGGCTGGTATTTTTGTTTTTATTGTAGACTCATATTATTGGCAGCCTTGGAGGCCAAAATTTATGAGTCCATGTATCGATTTGAGGATGTAAAATATCACATTCCAGAATTTTACCACGCGGAGCACGTGCAAATATCGTAAATTCGCGCCTTTTAAAAAAACCACAAGTGCATGTACGAGTACATGAACACGTACTGGTAGTACTGTACCGAGCAAAGCCAAGCTGAGCACAAGTACAAATATATTAATATTAATTCTCGCGCTTTCTATCTATATATATATATATATATGTATATATACTTTATCCAAAGTGTCTCAGTACGTGAAAAAGTGGTGATAAAATCAAGATTTACGAAAAAATGGCTGGAAGTTTGTACAGCCGTAGGAAAGGCAAGGCGAAGAGAGAGGAAGGTTAACGACGAAAATAGCCTGGTAAGTGATGTGATGAAAAAGTCCATCGACCTGAGCTGAGAGAGGAGACTTACAAGCATGTAGTGAAGCTACATCATACATCATACATATAAACAGTAGTGAACCTTGAAGCTGAAGCTGGTTTCCAGTTAGGAGATCGTTTGTGTACTTTTTGGCATAAAGTACGGAGAAAAGTTGTCCTTAGAGCACACTTTGGTGAATTAAATTTCAGGTGAAGTTTGTGGAAATGTTGAATAAGGTGATGCTTTACGGAGAACACACAAACTAGAAATGTACTGCTCCCTTTTCCTTTTGGAAACTTCTCGAGTGCTCGGTACGTTGGACAAAGAGCTCGCTGTTGGTGAATTTTGGTCCAAATTGAAATAAGTGAGAGTGAGCACGTTGAATAATAGTAAAATGAAAATGGACACACTCTGTAATGGTGTTGGATCTACGGAAGTACACGTACCACTAAAATGGAAGATGAGCTGGATGTCGTTGTAAGAATTTTACAACAACAATATGGTACAGTGTTTTTGAGAATAAATAATATAAAATAAGGTTTGTTGTTGCAACTGGTGACTGTAATGATATGAGCCGGTGAGTGCATTCTCGCGTCACCAGTACCAACTTAATTGGAGCTTCTGGAGTCAACCTTTCTAAATCTCTTGCCAGAAATATTTTCACAAGCTTACGTGGTTGTTGTTATGAGGAAATCGTACCACGGAAATAGCGAGAGATAAAGTTACCTGGTGAATTCTCGTGTCACGGTTACTGCAAACGACGTGACGAGGTTCTAACCTTCCTGGAAAAACACCTCAGCAGAATTTCTTGAGATGAAATTCCGGATTAGATGCTTCTCTTTTTAAGCTTGAATTTAAATGAGAAACATAATCGCAAAAAGAAAAGGTTAGTGCAGGATCGAAACCTCCAATATAACTGTCAGAGCAGTTTAGCCTGTAAATAACCGAGCGGGCTATAAAATTATGTTTCATAGAGTGTAATCCTGGTCGGAATTTTCACCAAACCGTATAAAATACCGTACCGTAGATTTGAAAATAGTGTAAATGCACTCTGAGCAAAAATAACCTTTATTGTTCCTTATATTGTGATTTAGTGATCGAGTGTGTCAAGACTTACCCGTTAACTCTTTCTTCTTTCTTCTTTTGGGTGTTGGCTACTGCTAGCCTCCGGTAGATGGCGGCATTTATTTATCTTTATTCTGTTCTCGCTACAGAAGCTTTTTCCAACCGCCTGTATAAACATCTCACGAGTGCTTTTAACGTTAACATAAAAAGACTCCAGAATAACTTTCTCCACATTACCATTCCCATTCCTATTTCCATTGCTATAACTACTATTATTATCATTATTATTACTCTACTGCTACTATTACGACCATTATTGTTATTTTGTAAGCATACTGCTTTGGATCATTGCTTTGGTAATTTTCCGGCACCGGTCTTCACGGCGATTGGCTCCACAGAATACCCGGCTCTCGTGCTCTATAGCTGGATATGGATGGATTTTATTTGAGGGATTGTGCTGATGCTACGAGGAAGAGAGCCAGGGGAAGGAGACGGCCGAAGGAAACCAAGCAAAGAAAAGATCCAAACATTTATATATATATGTATGTAGTGTATAGTGGCTGGTGGCTGGTTCTTGGTGTATTGTCAGTCTGAGTACATAAGACATACCTCGTACATAAGACGGTGTTGTATATAAAAGGAAGGGCGAGAGACTGAAATGTGTATGAAAGCTATGAAGGATGCGGGGCCAAGGGAGGACCGGTTCGCCGGACCGGACGGAATCGTTCCCGATCGCTTGGAGCGTCTCCTTGGCTCCGGTCAGTGCCTGCTCCGGCCAACTTTTCTTCACCTTAAGGGCGAATGACCGTTACGTTTTTTCGTTCCAAGGCTGACCATCTTTCCAAGATATTTCTGCTCCTGTGAATCGTCGCTGCGCCAGTATTCTACCAATCACAACTCAAACTCCGTTGGACTATTCACTTCTGAATATTCTGTTTGATAGATAATGCTCCAACTGGTTTATTGGTTCTACTCTGGACTGTTCAATATCCAGTAGCGCTTTTCGATTTCTGGATGTCGACACCACGTTCAGTTTCTTTGAGGACTATCCAGGGTTATGAGTACTTTTGGTGATTGGGATAATGCAGAAGCGAGGGAGCGAGCAATTTCCCGATTAATCGGAAGCCCCCAGCAAAATTGGCGGATAGAAAAGGAAGAAGCACCATCAAGAGGAGCGAGCAGAACCGAACGGTGGATAACTGTGAGCGGATCCATCCGAGTACAGAGAGTAATTCGCATGGATTGATACGAGGTGAATTAGCCTCTCGGACGACTTGCTCATCCAATCCACTATATTTTGGGCAGGTTCTGCTCCACGGTGGTTGAGTCGCTCGTGTATACACTATCACCAGTTTGTTCTATATCCTATATCCTATATCGCTAGCGATCGTATAGCCTAGCTGTATGCGATCCAGGGTATATGTGGCAGGAAAACGACAGGCTGGTTGTTGGAATATAGCCCGAGGGCACCGCAACGAGGCATAAGCCCTACAGGAGAAATTACGATTGGGCGGTTCATCGTCAATCGATCGCTCGGGTAATTTATTCGCAGTCTCTCTGCACAGAGCCCCTCATCAGGTATCTAGATACACATATGCATAACTGACATCATGTATCGTGTATGGTGTGTACTCTGGGATTGCTGTTAAAACTACATTGGCAAAGACGAGTTCTGCTGAGGACGACCTACCCACCACGATCCTACATCACCGCGCTAACTCAAAATGCCCAGAAGTCATACAGATGGTATGCTCATTCCGTTCAACGTGGTATGTACTGTATTGTGTAGAGTGTGTAGTATGTGCGGCAAGCCAAACCCCGGAAGCAACCGTTATTTTTTAATTACCCTCCCGAACAATAGAATCGATATCTCGTTAGCGGCTTTTCCGTTTTCAGTTTCTCTTTATATGGACTGATGCAGAGACTGACGCGAATTAATTTCCCCCTTGTACTTTGTGTTCTTTTCATTTAGTGCTTTGTTCAAGAGTTGTTCCTAAATTTTTTTAGTTATTGATCACGATCAGTGCGCTTGAGAGTCATGTCTCAAGATGAACGAATTAAATTGTCAATTTTAGGTGGTAAAAATAAATTCTAACATTCATGGTTTTTAATTGACGCTTGGATTGTCACTTTTTAATTAGATTGACTTGACATTTGTAAGGTAAAACAAAAATAGTGAATAAACAACTGCAAATTAAAGCAGTCGTAGTTATAATTGATGAAAATTTTGTTGATACCGATGTTTTCGGTTGTCTAACAATAGGACTCATTTTTGGTGATGAAGATAGAAGTTCTGAGTTTGCTGGTGACGAGTTTTGTGACAAAGTAGCACAAAGTTAAGCTCCTTGATGCGAATATAACCATTTAAATATGTTATCACTTGGAAGAGTATTAAAATTCAAACATTTGATTATTCTTGGGCAAGTTGTAAGGTTTACGATAAATTGCTGGCAATACAACAACAGAGTGAACAGAGTGAAGAAAGAGAAGAAAGTGGTAGCTGGTGAGGACAGAAGTGCTGTTAGCAACAAACTTTTCCCTCTTCTTCTCAAGTTTAAACTGTCAGATTCTTTCATATTACGTAGCGGAGAGTAAGAAGATTTTTAGAAAAGTTTGGCACAATACAACGGATACCATTGAATTTACGTCACCAACTCCTTTCTTCGTCCATTCCTCTCATTCTAGTTAGACTTGTGCGATATTACTTGAACCCTTTTTCTCTCTGTTCTTGTCTTTCTTTAGATTTTTCCTTTTCCCGAGGAAACTCTTCTCGTCGTAACGAGTTACGATCACAGTTCCTTTCTGTCCAATGAAAAACGACTCATCGTCTTTTCTTTCGAATCACTACTGCAAAAAAGCCAGGAGCAAGACAAACAAAAACCGGGAGGAAAGTAATAAAGGAACAGAATCTAAGGCGGGATCTGACGGAGAGGATAGAGATAGAACCCAGTGGAGAAACTGTGCCCGTAATAAGGCTCCAAATAGCGACGCCGTATAAACCCTCTAAGAGGGCCACATCCAGCGATCTACAATGAGAAATTTAAAAAACATTGAAGAAAGTTAAGTACACGGGAAAAAGCGTGCATCAACATCCATTATCTGTACTTAGCCGTTAAATCTTCCTCCGCAAGTGCTTGTTACACTCGCTGGCTATTACCCGAAAGAGGGCGTTCAAATTAACAACTAAAAATCCTGAAATCTTTCTCCATCCTCTTGCTCACGTTTTTTTTTTTGCTATCAATCTCTATGCATTTAATATTTTTAAATAAAGTGCCAGGCATTAAATTAAATTTTAAATCACAAATTTTTTAGTTTTCAAAATTTTAAAGTATAATTTTAAAATTGGTCAAAAAATTTATTCAAACTGATCGTATAAATATAATCAAAGATTGAATTAGCATTCTCAACCTTGATAATTTTAAAAGCAAAAAATGAAATTCTTTCGTCTGGATTTATCTGGGGATGAAAACTCGTGATACTTTCGAGGCAAAGGTTACGAAAGTGGTCTCCTTGAAGGCCGATAACAGAGGTGAAGAAACTGCCCAGAAGGTTGAAAACAATCTCTCCGAGGCCAAAGTTACTTTGTCAGCATCAGCAAAAGAGATGCCATGATAAAAATGAGTTGGATCCAGCGAGACAATTCCTGCAAACCAGATTTAAATCGTGTCTTCATAGTAAACAGTATCCTTGGTAGTATGTTCTTTAAATTCGAAAGTAGCTCCCTCCGAGGGATGCCCAAAGAGAAGAATAAGAGAAGAACGTTACAGATAAAAGGAATAATAAAGAGGCTGTTAACCTTTCTCTTTGTATCTTCCTGGAGGAATAAGACAGGAGCAGGGAATAAGGTTGTCCGATAGCAAAGGTCAAGAGGTTAAGTCCCGTTCAAGGGGTCAGCTGACAATAAACACTCCAACACTGGTTGCTGAGTTTAAACAACTTAAAGTGTGTCGGCAACTTCCACCCTCCCTCCTTCGACATCCAGCACGTAAGGGTGCGTAAGTTCCACCGATCGATCCTCTAACTTAGGGTGTAGTTTGCTGTTTCGTGAAACCAACACCAGGATACTTTGCGGTTTCGGTTCCTCCGTCCTTCGGCTTCTACTAAAAGGGAGCTTCTATTCCTTCCAAAGCAAAGTACGCGTACGGGCACGGCTTGCCTTCACACGTTTTCGTTATTAGCCATGGTTGCAAGCTCTCTTCCCCTTCCCCCTCCCCCTCGGTGGGTCTATAAAGCTCGAAGCTCTATTGCTCCTGTTTCTGTTCCTGCTTTTCTTCCTCTTCTGGCTCTGTTTCGTGCACGGTTCCCTTATCTTCTTGCCTATCGACTCCACCATGATTACAACAACGCCCGAAGGCACCGTGGCGCCCACCCCACTGAATGCTAGCTCTCACCCCCTTGTCCCTTGCCGACCCCCGTCAACCCCAGACCGAATCCCGTCAGACTCACGCGAACTTTACACAGAACGGGACTGGATAGGAATAGGGAGCACCAGAGCCTGCTTTCTACCTTATACCTACTGGGTTTAAATTCCCCGCAGCACGCAAACAACCGCTACTGAATTTGGCACGCCTGCGACACGCGATTTAAAGCTCTCTCAGATAAAAAATATAAATAAGTAAATAAATAAATAAATAAAGGGGATTAATGTTTCCGTTTTTCACAACGGGTTATTTTAAGAACTTTCAAAACTTTCATTTTATAGCTTAAATTTTCGATTAGAGAGCATTTGAACAATCGTTTAAAGATTTTTATTTTTATTATTGACACAACCGATAATGCTAGATTAGTTTTCACTGGTAAACAGCATTTAGTTGTGTACTTTAAATTGTTCATGTGTAATTTCGCGCTGTTTTACATGCGGGTATCTTAATCTTTAAAGCTCGTGCGTGACAAACTATTTTCACGATAGTATTGTTGTTTGAATTAATTTAAAGTCTCATTGTTTAACAACGTATTAATCTATTTTTTTGAAATATTAAATTATTGTAAATTATTATTATTATTATTATTATTATTAGTGACTTTTTTCCTCGTTGGCTGACCTACCCATTTTTTCTCATTATAATAATTGACAAAATGTCGTTAAATCAAATAACATACATACGACACATATTGTTGTTCATTGTTTTGCAACTGGGGGGTGAAAACTCGGCTCCTCGCTTACACGTGTCATGCAACTGACGTTATATTGTTGTTACATTATCTACACCAAACGCATATGACTGTTCCTAATGACATACTATTAATACATATATTATTTAATCGCTTTTATTTTCTATTTCTATTTTTACTTTTTCGCTTCCAGTTTTTATTGCCGGCGCTCTTTACCAACTGTAAATACGGTATATCCTTTTACTTTGATGGAAAATCAGTAATGTTTTACACAATATGTCCGTATAAACACATGTATATATATATATATATATTTCACGATTGAATTTCCCACGCACCCGTATCGTGAACATTTGCCGGGTAATAACTTTGTTAGTAATGTTTCTAATGTAAATTTACCTAGACTTTATATTCATAAAGTGATCTTTTGATACTATCGGCCATTAAACTAAGTAAAAATTTAAATAAATATTCCACGTAAATCACTTTTAAATAGATATTTTGTTTTTATTTTTATTATAATCGTTAGCAATACTCAGTTGCGATTATAAAATCTTTGAATAATTTTATTTCAATTAATGATTGACTATTAAAAATAAATTTATATTTAAATGAATAATTTAAGTAAATTATGTTTTTATCAAAAAATTGAACGGAATTTTTTTTAATAGATTTTACAAAAAAAAAATTTTTTTCTTAAATTTTTATAATTTTTATTTTTAAAGTAAAAATTTTAAAAATAAATATTCCAAATCTTTAAATATTTAAATCCTCCAATATTTCAGCACTTTGATATTTTAGTAATATATGAGAGCTATAATAACCCAAAATCTATTAACCATATAAATATTCTGTTTAAAATAGACTTGACGGTCATTAAAAATAAATACAAACGGAGAAGCGATAAAACAGCGAATGTATTAATAACAACAATAAATCGAAAGGAAGAGAGTAGAGTAATAGAAGCTAATAATTAATGACAGGCTATTATAATTATTCCCAAATCTGAAAGCAGTTTGCATAAACAGAACCGTACTAAAATATTCCCTGGACAAATCAAATGATGGTATTTCATAAGCGACAATAAATAATCTAATAAATGTCTTAACAATTACATAATAACATTAATAGAAACCGCGACTGATAATTCTAAATGTCATTAGCAGGTACAAATTAGTAAACACAAAATAGTAATAGTAATTGGCGTATAATATACAAAATCTGTAATTAATGTTTGAAAAGGTGGTTGTACCAACAGGTTTACGAATCGTCTATATTTCTATCTCTATCGCTCACATATCCGCAACACGGTCTTGCAATAATTATCACATTCGATTAAACCTCTCCCAAACGTGTTTACAACGGAAATGAAGTCTATAACCACGGTGAGTAATTACTCTCGTCGATATTGGCTTGCCAATCACGCGCCAGATCTCTAGTCTGAGTGCATTAAAAAATTATCGATTCCAACTAAAACGTGACAGACATTCATTTACCGTCGGGCTGAGAGGGTTTATGGTCCCCAATAAATTCTTAGGCTATCAAATATAAGCTTCAAATATATCTACATCAGATATATCGATATTTATCTATCTATCTGTCTATTAATGGATTAAACTTTGTTCAAATTGTCGTACTTTCCTACATTTGTCATCATTTAAGGGCGCATTTGTCTTCGAAGATAATTTACCGGCAAAGAAAATCATATAGTATTCACTTAATGATAAAATAGCGATTACGCTGGAAAATAAATTATCTTTATTCAAGATAAATATTTTTTAACTCAGTAAAATACGGAAAAATTATATTCGTGGATAAAAAAAAAATTATTTGGTGTAAATATTTTATCTGTACGACCTGTATTTTTTTAATGTAAGAAAAAAGTCGATTTTATTGCATCAAAAAATTTTTTTCTTGGCTTTTATGTTCTTGCATTCGAAAATCGTCTATCGTTAGATACATAATTAAGAAATGACCTTGTGTCTAGTGAACTATAGACATTTTTAAACATGTAAACTCATCCAGATGTTATACTCATCGAGACCTTTGATTTGAGTACCCACATCAATTTTTCATATATTTTATATATTTATATATATATGAATATATGAAAAATATATCAAAATGCATGTGGGTACTCAAATGAGAGCTCTTGATGAGTCTAACATCGGGATGAGCTTAAATCGTTAAAAATGTCAATAATTAAAAAAGTACAGTGCAATTTAAAAAAAGTCATTATTCAATAAAACAAAATTTTATTTCACGGAAATCACATAGTGACTGCAATATTGCTAGTATAATTTAATTTTCAAATTAATAAAATTTTTTTTGTTTAAATAAATTAAAATTTTAACGCCAGATGACACTTTGTATTTTTCAACATCAGAAAATGTTTTCGCGTTTAATTATTGCAATTAATAAATAATTTTGTGTGCATTTAATTTAATGTTCTGATTAACTAAAAAAATACCAAAAAGAGCTTGTATAATATTTAATATTTACTTGACCAATTAATTAATATTTTAATGCAAATAAAATTTATTGATCGATTTATTAACACCATAATTTTTGTAATTAAACATTGTACGGATGATCGATAGCAATTTCGCTGTTAATACTAACGAAAATAAGTTTTCATGTACATAATTCGATATAATAATTAATTAGTAAATCAATCTCTCGATAGAATATCATAATACACTTTAAAACAGCCGCGGTAGCAAATCATACATTATAATAAAAGTTTTGTTGTTTCGATATCAAATAAATGGTGATAATAATTAAACCGAACAAAAGGCAACATAATCAAATAAGCTACCAAATATCGGTATTAATAGCAAAAACAATAATAATAATAACAACAGTTATACAAAGCATTAATAACTCATCGATATTGTTAATTTAACCAAAAGTCATAACTGCTGTAAATTTTATCATTTCCTCAATTATTTTTCGTATAAATAAAATAAAGTAAAAATTAATTAATGCAAAACCGATAATTTTTATCGAGTTTTAATCAACCTTTTTAATTAAATGTATTTATAATTCACATTTCCTATTTAATATTGATTCTACTCGGAAAGTTTTTGTAAAATTAATCTCAACTTTTGCAGATCATCTTTAATATAATATTAAATTAAGAAAAATTTATTTTTAATTGACAGAATGAAAAAAAAAAATTTTAATTATAAAATTTTTATCTCAAGTATTAAAAATTCTTAAGTGAATTTTTTTTTATTTAATCTTATCCTTTAAACCTCATGACAAAAATAATATCCCGATATTGAAAAGACAACAAAAGTATTGCAACAAAACTTTCGATTTGATCGGATAAATATTTTCCATAAACTAGATGATCCACTTTTCGATATTCCCATGGTCGTATAGAATGATGCCTCGAAGTGATCTTATCTTGGTATACTATTCTATAAAACCAAAACTAAAACTACATCACCGGGTTGGTAACAAGTTGAAGCTGTACCAGAAATTGTACCTGCAGTAGTTAAATTTTCGTAATGCAGCTCACGTGCGTAGTGAGCTTTACGATCGGGCAGCCGTGAGGATCACCACAAGTGATTCGATTCGATTTGATTCGATTCGATGGATATATCGCTGCTCCAGTGAATATATATACACACCCGAGCAGCTCTAAACTAAATATATATTTATAGACAGACATATATATATATATAGATAAATATATTGCCGGGGATGCGGTGAAGGGTCTCCTCTGTCTATCCGGTCGAATGATACTCAACTGGATGACGAGGGTACGGACTACAGAGACTTCACAACTACCGTATTCTCTTCGGGCTGAATCCTCCTTATTATTATAATATACCATACACAATATACAGTATATAATACACAAAGTGAAGCTAAAGACCCAGAGTTATTTGTTGGAGCTGTGCAAAGTAAAACACGGCAGAGTCATGTCTCTAGTCTCATGTCTTCTGTCCCTTTCCCTTTCCCTTGGATATTTATTAAAGTTCCCGACCAACTACAAAGGGTTGACGAGGGTGTGCAAGGGATGCCTTTAAAGTGTTAGCCTCCGCTTCTCCATATCTAAGGCTTTAAAACTTGGAATATGTATGCCGGGCAAGTACCATTGAAAGTAGGCCTCTGCGCACTCTACACACCCTGCACACCCTGCACACCCTGGGTCGTCCTACAGCTTGCAGATTACAGAATACTCTCTATCTCTAAAGATTGTATATTGTACTATCATACACGTTCATGAATGTGGCCACGGCTAAATGTCGATGGTGTGACGGCAAACTAAGATGGTGTGCTTCCAAACTTAGATGGTGTGCTTCCTGACTGTGCGAGGGCGAAACAGCTGAATTCGCTGGATTCAAGTTTAGCTGACGCAGAATATTACGCAAAAGCTTGTGGGTATTTCTACCCTTTGGAAAAAGAACAATGTGAAAGATGAAAATTCAAATAGGGGAGATCTTAATTGTCAACACTTTGTTTACTAAGATTTACATATTCTGGAGAGAAGAAAAAAATTTTGAGAATTTTTATGGTAGTTTTTTGCTGATTTAATTTTTTTACAATAAAATTTCCTCCGAAAAAAATTTTATTTATGCTATTAAAAAAATTCCGTGTAATAAATTTTGTTCTAATAATTGTTATTAGTTTAAAAATCATAAAATTTTTTAAATTAATACAAATTTTAATATTTGATAAATTATTTCTATAAAAATTAATTGCAGTTAAAAAACTTCTTACTAGAATATTTATCAAACTAAAATTCGTTTTCACTCTCGATTTTTTACAGTATATTCTTATCATATAATTATTTTTACGGAGCATAAATAAAAGGGAAAAATCATAAATATCCCTTGCACATAAGCTTGAACGCAGCGAGACAATGGCATGCCGTCATCTAAATTGTAAAACGCACCTTGTAAATTGCAAATTGCAAATGACCGTTTCTACGGGGTTGAAATAGCAGTTGGCCTAGGGAGGGTGAAAATGGCTCAGGGTAGGCCGTCGGGGTTGAATGTTCCCGGGTCTGCTATACCAGAATGGAAGTTGAGTACGAACCAGGAGCATGCGAATTATTTCGAATCTCGATTGCCACTCGACATGCAGCCGATCATTCGATGTGGAAAAATCAGCATACTATGCCCATTTTTTCTTCCGCCAGCAATCGATCTCTCCCCAGCCTGAGTTCTGTAAATCCTACCAAATCCTTTTTTGCGATTGTGATTACTGAAATCGTTGGATAGGATAAAAATATATAAAAAAAAAAAAAAAAAAAAAAACTGGCGTGTTATTTGCCCTGAAAATATTTTCAGTTTTTAAATTTACTTTCTGATTCGAGATTTGGTATCGGTAAATATTCTCCTATTGATTCACCCCTTTTTAATTAAACTCAAACTTTTCAGGAGCTTAAAACTCATCGGCTACTTTATTTCAGGTTGACATTTTTTTTTCTCCTGCTCTGTTAAATTAAAATACTCTTACAAAGTATTCCAAAAGCTTTTTATTATGATTATAATTATCGTCGTCACTATTATTATCATTGTTATAATTATCAGAATGACAAAGTTTGTAACTGCAGGACCGGCAGTTAAATGGACTATTAATTAAGAAAAATAGATTATTCCCGAAATAGCGACGTAAATTATTTTTTCTCTGGGAAAATTAGACGCCACGGGAATAAGAAAGCGCTAAGAATAAGCCAACAAGGCAACGTGGTAATGTGACTTTAAATCACTGTCTAGTTTTTCTTTTCTTCTCTTTTATTTTTTTCTGTTGCGACAAACAGTTCCGAGGAAAAAAAAATAGAAAAAAAAAAAAAAAAAAAAAAAAGCCCCGAGAAAAAGCGACAAGACGAGACGGTGAAGAGACAAGAAGCGACAAGAGACTAGTGGCGGAATGGGCGGGCAACGTTCCTCTTGGATTTGCATTTTGATAAGAAATCTTGTGAAAAGTTTCATCCCCTTGTACACCTTACCGGAAGATAGAAAATCTTTCTATTCTATCTATATAGTTATAGATATCTTCCGTACAAATATATATCCGAGATACATAGTAGATCTATAGATGAACCCATTCCGGAAACTATTTTATTCTTACTTCATTACACGGGATTAGCTCCCTGGACTTTTTGCCTTTTGCCCGAACTCCCGACACGAAACCCACCCAAACTTTCGGCATTTCTCTCTATTTTTTTGTCCACTCCACTCCACTTCCTTTCCTTCATTTTGCGATCAAGAAAGTCGTAATTAACCACTCGAAGAATATCAACGAGCTCGGGTTGAATTTCCTCTGCTCTCTGATAATAATAATAATGATAATAATAATCATCACGATAATATAATATGAAAAAGCTCCGTCCAGATAAGAACTTTAAGGAAAAGGATAAAAAAAAAAGATCGGGTAAATTTTTAAATAACTTTCCGTAATGGTTGATCGAGAAAATTCACCAGTTCTTGTCGTATATATTTCTATATATATAATGTTAATGGAATTCACCTGGATTTTTTAGACGAACGAATTATTTGGAAATTAAAGTCAAAAAATTTTTTAATCAATTTTATCCAAATTTTGTAAAATTTCTTCATTCAAAATAATGAAACTCTTTTAAATTAATTTAATAAATATTTACAAGTGAGGTCAAAAATTTTAATTTTCATTTTTGTGAACAAAATTTCTATTTTATTTTATTGATATATTTTTTTTTTTGAAAAATACATAAAAAAATGAACAAAAAAAATGTAAATTATTACAATTTAAAGAAATTTTCAAAATAATTTATAAATTTTTTAGAAAATTGTGCTATTCAATTTTTTTTTTTAATTGTTCGTTTTTTTTATGTACTTAAAAAAAAAAACATAAATTTTATCCAAAAAAAATTAAAATGCTTACTTGCAAACTTTTTTTATAACTTGATTAAAATATTTCTTATAGAATTAATACACAAAATTTGAGAATCATATTCATAAATCAATTTTTGGACAATAGTTATTTTTTTAAACAAAAGATAAATTTCCAAAAAAAAAAAAAGTAGAGCTAGTAAATCAAATTTTCTCGCATAAATCATCAACACCCCTTAGATGAAACAGAAGATTTTTTGCAAACCTCCAAATTACATCCTTTGAAATAAGAGAATAATTTTTTCACAGCGCAGTTGATATTTGAATGAAGTTTAGACGGCGCTTGGTGAAGCCGAACGTCAGTCTGGACCCCAACCCTTCGTCTACGGACTGAAAATCATAAACAAAAAGTCGGTATTGCTTATATTAGGGTGAGGAGCTCAACGACCACGTGCTAGCCTTCTATTCCAGCTGGACCCAGTAGATACTGGCTGTTCTGAATTTAGCAGATGACGATATGCGTAGACACAAGATTCGTACATGCGGATTGTGGATTTTGTATGTATGTGTCCTGTATATTTATCCCTACCGTCGCATCTACCATAGTTAATGCAGATTCCATTTTGCATGGGAAGGTTGCGTGCATTATCTACGCACGCGTCGCGTACACGATACGCAATCAATGGTGAAATACAGGATACGAGGGACGTCACCCCAGTTAACGCTGCAGGAGATACCACCACTACCATATTTATGTATCCCGTCACCACTTTCCACCCCATCGGCATCAAACTCGACATCAACCCTTCATCCCGTCACTAAATAACCCGCGGTATCTTGTAATCCATCGTTAACATTGATGAACTGAATTTACTGTCTTTTATTATTAATTATTTATGTTATATTCCAAGCTTCAGTAATTTTGCTCAGCTTCTCCTCCATGAGATAAGAAAACTATTTATTATTCAGAATTTTTTTTGATAAAATTTAAAAAAGAGAATTTATTCCAATTTTTATCACAACAATTGTTTTTTTTTGAAACCAAAAGTTAAACAATAATTAAGAAACTAATGAAAAAAAATTAATTTGATTCGCGAGATAAATTTTGAAAAAAAAAGAAAATAATAAAAAAAAATTTTTTTTCATAAATTTGATGAATTTTGAAATTTAAAAAATTTCAAGAGAAAATCAATCTAGTTATTTAAAAAATTTCATAACTATTGATTAAAAATAAATGACAAAATGTTGAGATCATTTTTTAGTCTCTGTAATTTTTTTAAATAAATAAAAAAAAATTTATTTTCTATCTTTTCTTTCGATTCTTTAAAGTTATAATTTGCATTTTTTTTCAAAAAGCAACATTTTATATGATTGATTTTTATTTTTGAATTTGATTTATAAAATTGGTAAAATTAACTTATCTGATTGCCAAAAAATCCTCTTTACAAGCTAGCATAATAATTTTGATCATCCGAAATTGCGAATTGTGAACAAAGCTATTATCTTCTCTGGGAGTAATTAGAATGAAGATGACTAAAGTTCTTGTAGAAAGTTTTTGACTAGAATCGAGGACTAGAAGCTGAAGAAGACCAACCAGTGATAGCCCAGAATGGAAAGTGACGATTTTCCAGAGTTGAAAACTCCACTGCATGGTAAAATCCAGGAGTTAGGGCAGCAAAAGCAACGTAGAAAGGGGAAATAACCAAAAGTTAGGAAGTAACGTCAAATTTAAAAGCTTTCACGAGCTCCTGAAAGTTTTACGAGGCGAATTGACCCTCGGGTTTCTCTGAGCGTGACACTCGGATGTACGCATGTCCTCGTGCTGGACGACGCGAACTGATGAATTTTAGCGAGATCGCACAAGGGAGACGTCAAAGTATTCCGGCAGACTGTTACTATAACGGATTTATGGGCTGGGATGGTATATTGCACACTGGGCAAACGATCTGTCCGTTATACACCTGACGATCATCCGTGTATACAGACATTGGAGGCTTGATGGCCGGCCATCGATAAATCCCGATTACTCCAGCAGCTCGTTACTCATATCGGATATATTCGTCTTGAATCCACAGACATTCTCATTTCGTGGCATCATTTTTCCCCAGAATGAGTTTGGGCGGGTAGCAAAAACGAAAAACTAAAAACTAAAATGAAATAGAAAAAAAAAAAGATATTGAGAAAAATGAAAAAATAATTTGCTCATCTCGTGTGTATGAGTTTACAGCAGCTTGGGAAAACCATCAGTTTCAGATATAAGCCAAAAAAGAATGTTATGAAACAATAGCGTTACATTGAATAGTGGTTTTTATAAAAGCTTGTGGTTTTTATTTTCATCTCATACATGACGTACATTTTTATTCTCGTAAAAGTTTATCATTTTATTGCAGCGATTTTATTTTTTATCTTTTTATATTGTTAAAATATACAATTAATAATAACAGTGACCATTAATTTTTTTATACCAGAATAAAAATAACGTTTCAGTTGATTTTGTTGGACGAACTTGATTGCTGATGTCTGCTTCTAGACAAACATTTGTTATTTTCTATTTACATTCAATTGTTCGAGGGAATTTTTGTGAAAAAAAAAAAAAAAATATAGAAGTTTGAAAAAAGAAGATAAATTTTGTGATATGAGTTGATTTGGTCAGATGTGTAAAAAAAATTTATTGATTGAGCCAAAAATTAACCTTAGATAAGCTTAAAAAAGTTATTTTTAATTGAGAGCCTTATATTTTGAATTTAACTCTCTTAAAGCGAGACAATTCAGCGACCAGGCGCCACCTGTCGGAAATTTTCAAAACTAAAGTTGATAAAAAAATTATACATTAATATATCAGGACTAAAATGACTATATTAAGTCATACTAAAAATTTTTTTCACGGAAAAATAAATATCAAAGATTAAAAAAAGGTTACAACACTAATTTCTGGTAAAGGTTATCTGAATAATTCAGTAAAACAGGGTGCTCATATTTTTTCCATTAATTTTCTATGCTCAGCTGGGATGACACTGGAATTTTATTTTAACGGTATAGTAATAAAATCGATATTCCAGTGGTTACACTGGAGATCTATATTTATACATGTATCTCTATGCCGATATCTGTTGAGTTTTTTATCTTTTGCTTAGCTGATTTTTATACTTTTTAGCTTTGGTTTTTTTTTTTTTATATATCAGCGAACTAGGAAGCTAGATAAACCAACTACATATATATATATATATATATATATAGGTATCTATAGATAGAAAGATAGTAAGAGTAATAATACCGAGGACAATTTTGTCCGATGAAAATCCATGAGTTCTTTTTCACAGCGGAAAGCTTTCGACGACACGTTCTGAACATCAATGAAGTGTACATCCTGGATTTTCCAGTGTGTCGTCAAATGTTAGAGCCGCGAGGTTGAAATAGGACGAACCGGGTGAAAGAAGGAGGAATCGAAGTGGGAAAAGGGTGCCGATGTCGAATCAAAGGAACCTCTTTTCAAGACCCTTTAGCTCTTATATTGCTTCTTCTCTCCGCACTTTATACTTTTGCGGACGCCTGGTGAAAGTAAAGTCAAGACCACGGATTGAATATTTACGACGAGAGACGAAGAGCGGAGAGATTGAGATTGAGAGTTAGAGCAGCTCACTTGATACGGAAAATCGAAGACCCTGGGTATATATTGGGAGGGTACCGTAGACCGACAAAAACTAAAATGTTTTGAGGGCAGAAGAGTGGAATGAACCAGACGAGGGTTGAAGCGACGGTTCCTCATGAATCCACTCTTTACTTACTATCAAAAAATAATCGACAAAGGAAAATACTATTGAAAATTTAATCTCATCTCATCTCTTCGTTTTCTTTGTTCATCCAACTGTTTTCTGAATGAGCCACGGTTTACTCTTAATCTCTCTCGTACCGCATCTTTATGTCGATTTTTGTTCTTTGATAGTTCTGTTTTTCCAGTGATCTCCATTGATTGGCATTTTTTCGATTAGTTTCTACCGTACCAATCTCAAGCGAGCAATCAATTTTTTTTAAGCCGTCAGTTGCTCACTTAAAATATCTGCAAACTATTGCAGTCAAGTCTTTTCAATAAACCGTAGAAAAAAAATTCATCAAAACGGCTGACGTGACCTTGTATAATTTTTTTTTAATATATCTTAATATGTAAATTGACCATATTAGAACGTTTCAGCCTCGATTGGGTCCTACATAATCAAATAAGCCCACAAATAATTTTTTATTAGAATTAATTCTGAAAAACTTCAACAGATGGCGCATGGCCGCTAAATCGTCTCGATACTGGAGAGTTAAATTCAAAGTATTAAAATATTAAATTAAAATAATTTTTTAAACTGTTTTAAAAAGCTTATTTGTGTCTTATACTCAATAAAAGTTGATGTTATAAATTATCTAAAGCATAGAATTAAAAAATTACAGTAAAATATTCATCTTTTTATGATAAAATCAATTCATATCAAAAAATTTTCGACGGAAGTCATCTCAATAAAATTAAAAAAAAATACTAAAGCTATTATACGAGGAAAAATAAATGCAGAAAATATGAGCCAGGAGTTTCCAGAAAATAATTCAAAGTTAACTAAAAAGACTTTGAACGAAAATAATCACCAAACTCCTTTTCCTTTTTCTGAATATTTATTAGCCCGCCGCAGAACAAACCGCGTTTTTCATTCGCTTACCGAAATACAGAACCACAGTAGAATAGTAGAGTATATAAATGAATGAAAAACAAATT
The DNA here is from genome assembly GCA_000956155.1 of Cotesia vestalis. Lineage (NCBI taxonomy): Eukaryota > Metazoa > Arthropoda > Insecta > Hymenoptera > Braconidae > Cotesia > Cotesia vestalis. Next base: position 17,242 of record JZSA01004820.1, on the reverse strand, counting down.
CATATCCTTTGTTCCTCATCTCCTAGATTCTAGATATTTTATTTATACTTTATTAATTTTATTTTATTTTTAAAGAGGATGTTATTTTTAGTCTGGTTTCGTCTCAGCTTCATAAATCTTTCATCGGAGCAGTTCACTCAGTACGACCGGTGGAGTCCGTGACGGGCGCTTGGCTCGTTTACGCGATTGCAAATTTGCATACCAAAATTTTAAAAACTCTAGTCTACCGTCCATACCCGAGTCCAGTGAATCTAGTTTTCTAGCCACGAATCCCACCCGGTCTCTCATTCTCTCTAACTCTTTTATTCTCTGTTTTTCCACCCCAACCGCTCGGCTACAGAGCTTGTCTATCAGCATAAAAAGCTTTAAAATAACTTGCGGTAAGAATGAAGATAAATCGCAAACCGTTCTGACGTGATAGCGTATCGAGGAAGAGGTTGATAAATTTATAAAAACTTCTCTTTCTTTCCTTATTTTTTTTATCCGTATTTTCCTCCTGTCAATGTTAATTTTTTCCGTCATCAAGCTTAAAAAGTTTATTCATCTTTCCCTTTGTCTAAAAATGCAAATGAGTGTCTAGTGGTTGTGTCTATAATCGAGTTCAAGTAGGACGTAACACCCGCCCCCCCTCACTCATTCCTGGGCCTCCTTCAGGGGCCGATCGATTTGTTTACACTCCGCGAATCCTCTTCTCCTCCTGCATTGAGTGAGCATTGAGCATCGGTGTATTGAATAGAACCGGAAAATAAAAAGCTCGCGGAATAATAGAGAGATAAAATGAAATGAGGACTAAAAAAATAATGGCTAATGAAGAGAATGTCAAATAAGGTTACAAGGAAGCAGAGTCGAGTCGAGTATACTGGAAGGGAATAGCAAATCTGTTTTTCCGCCCGGCTTTCACAGTTTCTCCGAATAATGTCGAGGGAAAATGTTGTGCAGCTGACAAAGTATTGTCTCTAGCTCGTGTTTCTACTCTTTCCCTTTATCTTCGGAAAATAGGGAGCTGTAAGGTGCGATGAAATAAAAAGTAATGCAAATTTAAGTATATATTTATAAAGTTTTTAAAAGTGGAATACGGCTAGGGTGATTTAAAATTGATGGCCAAGTGGCAAGATATTTTAATATCATCTTGCTCACATTTTTAATAATACTTGACGGGTTCTTTCCCCTCCTGCTAACTCCTCTTATTTCTCGCCGGCGTCTTCTCGGTAATATATATAGTTATATATATATATATATATATTCTTGACGGTGTGAATTGACTTGGTCGTGCTTGGAGCGGTGGATGAGGTACATTCGCGACTTTCCACTGGATTAAATTTGAAATTGGCTTGGTGGAGCTCGTCAGATAATAAACTATCGACATTATCGTTGGGAGAAACTTTAAAACTTAATATCATACCCATCATACCCATTATTATATTCATGTGAATTATCGTATGAATTGATTAATGAAATTCAAATTAATTTTAAACTCCTTGAGACTTTCATTCGAGATATCGGCCCATAAATCCTACTGCAATTTTCTTTAAGGTGTTACTAGGTTGGTTAATACAGCATGAATAAAATTTTCTAACATGCCGTATGGCTAATTTTCATATCAGGTTATATTAGGCAATATGTAAAGGTTAAGTAATTAATTTTTCGCTAAAAACTTTATATTTTTTATTTAACTCTCTAGAAGTGAGATGATTTAGCGATTATGCGCCACCTGTTGGTGGATTTTAGTACGAATTTTGATAAAATATTATTTTGAGGCATATTAGGTCTAATGTAGGACTTTTAAGTCATTAAATAATAAATTAAAAATTTTTTTATGGCAGAAAAATTTTTGACATGGCTATTTATGGACTTATCAAACCATATGAGAAATTTTTCATGGGTGGAATTGGAAATTCTTCGTTAAAAGGCCTGTATTGTATGTAGCAATGCCTAACAAACAAGTTTCACAATAGTATAAAGAACATCCGTCTTATACAAATTATGTTATGTGTTATATGTTATATACGTAGACGCGTTGGCTCGTACATCTTCCCTCAAGCCTTTCCATATACCTCCTCACAAGCTTTCACATAATATCCTCCACATGGATGAAACAGCGTGGACACAGACAAGTTCCGCTGGTAGGAATCTCATAATTTTATCTCATACGACACACTTTTAACGATTGCAAAAGCCAAGGACAATTATCAATGCAATTTAAACACACCGTCAATAACTTTCCACCTGTCAATGCGATAACCAGTTCCTTTCCGACAAGAGGCTCTAAACATCTCCGAAGAGTCATCCAACGAATTAGAATTATAAATGTGTGAAGGCAAATGGTTGTTTAGTCGTAACTGATGTTGAAACCCGTCACCCTGTCCCTTCTCTCGTCACCCTGTCCAGGAACCTTGAAAGAGCGGTATCCATATTAGGAGCTCTCAATCCGCAACCAAATTAGGAGGAATATGCGGGATATCTTCATTGAGCAACTATGTGAAAGTAACCAGCAACGGGTTTATGAGATGAGATGCCCTCCTGGCAAATTAACCTGTGGAGATTCTCCTCTCGGTCTCATATCAGATCTCTCGAGGCACTCAGATCGCCACCACTTCAACGACCGAGTACCACTCCGCAATTCCTCGGAGTACCATCACCGCATCTCAATATGTATCTGCCCAAAACCGATACTAATACCATCAAGACTACCACAAGAACCATCCCAACCTACCGGACCACTAACAACCTAAAGCTCTCTTTTATAAGATCATCATATAATTTTATAATATGGCCACATGGGTTTAGATGAAATAACCTTGGCTTAATATGTCCTAATATGACTTTTATGTCCATATATAATTTTTTAAGAAATATTAGTTTTGAAAATTTCCAATAGATGGCGCATGATCGCTGAATTTTCTCCTAATAAGAGAGTTGAATTTTACAATTTAAGTTTTATAGAATAAAAATCATTTTTTGACTTTTGGAAAAAGCTCTTCTCATTGAATTTAAGTTCTATGACTGCATCAGATAATATATAGTCGTATATAGATATGTCAGAAAATTTTTTCAAGGTTTAAGTTTATAAACCGACGGTCATCATCATGGACCCGGATGCATGCTTCAGTATTTTTGAGAAAACTTGATGGGCAACACCGGAAAGTATCTTATAAACCTCAACCATAAAACACCCAGATCTTTTCCTGACATAACCTACCAGAATAGAGGCGACGCTCTTAACACGGCGAGCCAGTAATGGCGTTGGGGGCAGAAATGAAGACCCGACGTACGTAAGGTCTCGTATCTTTGGGGATCTTGCGTGCAATTGTCCCCTCTTTCTTCTCTTTCTTGACAAAACTAGCGAGTAGCACACACCGACGCCTTCAGCGGAGGGATGAGTGGACTAGCGCCCCACGTTGGTGGTCGTCCGCGTGCGATCAATAGGGGTAGGTCGGAGATTCGCGCATGCGAATTCTATCCAGCCAATAGCTAGACGGGAAAACATCCCGACGGCCCAACGCCCTCGTGCAGTAGGGGAACGTGCTTTCAATGTACACAGGGGCGACTGAGGTTATTTCACGACCCTGTTCGTCTCCCTTCAACCTCTAACCCTCTCTCTTTCTATCTCCCTCTCGTGCCTAAAGAGTACACACATTCTACTATTAATATCTTTATTAATAAAACGCATAATCGAAGTCCTTTGTTTTTAACCCGAGTGTTCATTCAAATTTAAAAAAAAAAAAAAAAAAAAAAAAAAAAAAAAAAAAAAAATGTAAATTTGCCTGGAATTTCCACCAACGGGAGATTGTCCCCGAGTTTTTCCCCTGAATAATTTAATTAAAATAATTAATTGAATGTGTAATTGAAATTCTCAGCAACAATTTTGATTACTTGCTTAATTTCTCGTTGAATAATTTTCTATTAGCTTTAAGGAGGTGAAGAACAGGAACAAGAACGAAAATGAATTGAAGAAGTAGTAGAAGAAAACGAAGAAGCGGAAGAAGTTTTAGAAGAAGTAGGAGACCAAGTTGTGAATTTCGAGAAATACACACACACACACATATATATATATATTTGGTTGATAGTAAGAAGCAAAAGTTTTGTAAAAGTTAACAGTGACGTTTTCTTAGCGCAATAGAATCTGGATTTAGTTGTGTATGTTTAAGTATACATCCGCTGCTGTAATACCAGCGAGCAGTGGTACAGTGTGCTCAGTAGCAAATTCAAGACTGTCATTTACATCCGCGTCAAGCTTCCTGACAAATGCTCACTCCCCTACTCAACTCCAAGTGGCTCTCTAACTCTAGAAGAGACTGGGATAACGAGGGGACTGACTACTACAACCTATATACACCCCAGATATATACCTTTACGTACATACATACATATATATATATATTAACTCTCGAATGTCGTAGAACGTAGAGGAATGGCTTGTAAATTAAATTCCTTACACTGTAACCCCTCTAATGATTAAAGAGATCGTATAATTTCAACGATAACATTCACATACTATCTTATCCAGGCTTCTGTTCTTCTTTTAAAAAGTTATCATCACCAAAACACCATAAAAGAAGTGAATTTACGACTCGGTGGTTTAATCAACAAAAATTAAAACTTTTTAATAGTTTTGTTTACTGAAAAGCAGACCAGACCAGACAGAGTTCCATCAGTCGACGCCCGGAACCGAGGTCAAGGATGGTCATTGCTTTTACCTTTTCTTCCCTTCTCTTAGCCTTAGTCGCTTACGGCTCCTTAGTTCCACCTGCAGGGTCACCAAAACAGGTGTTTGCTTTTTCCTCCCCCAGACAAGTGGAGTTTACAGCTTGCCAGAAAAAAAAGAGATGTTTTTTTTTCCATCCTTCTCCCTCCCTCTTCCCTGTCTTAAACTTTTACAGGGAAACTTTATCAATTTAGTAACAATTTTAAAACGCGCTCTACCATTCATCCGGATGCAATTTTACCGGTATAGCACGTCAAGACCTCAAATATTGTATTTACATTGAATATGAATCATTTTATGGATATATGAAGTATATAGATATATGGGTGCATTACATAAAGTATATATTTAACGGGAGAATAGTGGATGGTCATAGCGCGAAACCAAAACCACATCATTGATGGTCCTATTATGCGTGCTACTGTTATTTTAATAATATACTCTGGCGCTGAAATTTCTAACAATAAAACGAGGATCTATATGAACATGCACTCACTAGCACCAGCAGGCTCGGAATATGGATGGAAATCCACAAGAGTAACGAGGCTACTGGTCTATTTTACACGTGTATTGTCAATGACGGATTCATCGTGGTGGTGTTCAGCCTCGGTTTATATCGTCGGAGTTGATTAAATTACTCGTGACAGCTCGCTCAATTGTGTCCGAATTCAATAACCCGAGGTGTATCCATATTTAAAAGGTGTTCTGCTGGAAAAAAAAAATCCCCAACGAAAAATTGGGCTTAGCATCCTAACGGATACACTTCAGCGGGAGAGATGCTTTCGTCAATTAGCGGGAGGGTGATTGTCATAATGATGATCATCACCATTCTGGAATGTAAGAGAAGAGCCGGGGTTCCTGGCGGACAAGTGTCATACCTGTTGTTGAAAGAGCGCAGCCGCGGTGTTTGAAATTTGTGGCGCGTCGTATTGTCGGGGTTGTGCTCGACGTTCGTTCGCCGTCAGCTACTCGGGGGTGGAAGTTCTCCGTAAGCCGGTCGACGGTGGTGTGGCGTCCCGCTTTAGAAGAGACCGAGTGAGTTTTGAGGGAGGAGGCGTCGGCATCCCCTGAACCTTTCGAAGGAACACCAGCAAAACGTAAAGCTACGCAAACCGTGTCGTGCTGTGGTGGAGCCGCGCCTTCTATGTGTCATCACTTGGCGTGCTTCTTACCCTACAAGGCTCCGTGCCTCAGTGCTTCTTGTTTATAACACCGTTTCCCATACAATCTTTCCCGTTGAACAAACTCCCTGGAAGTATAAAAGTCTTAAAGTTTGTGTTTTTAACTACGCTGTCATTACCGGCACCAGGATGTTGCTTAAAAAGTGTGACAACAAGACTTAGTGCATCATTGACGTTTATTGTTATGGATGTCCGAACACCGTGTCCGGTTGGGTTGGAATGTTAGTACGCTCCCGAGAGAGCCTTCAGTTCTGATCAGAGTCCCGTCGACAATTAAGGGTAGTTCCCGCGCAACCGTCCAGTAGCAAGTGTCCGTTCGTTCGTGTAGCATCGTAACTCTCCTTCAAGTAATGTAGCAGCATTACTCCTCGCCAAAGCTGTAGAATAGTCGTAGTTGTGATCGTAGTTGCCCCCACGGGAAATTACCAACTAAGTGCATGTGGCTCAAGGACTTTTCAATCGTCGTAATCAAGTGACAGTTTCCCAACAATCATCAGTGCCTCTTGTCATCTCAATCATCCTTGTGTTTATTGGCTGTTTACTGTCCTCCAAGTGTCACTCGTAACTAAAGTATACAGTATTTATAAGGACTGACGTAAGATTGGTCGGTGGTAATCCTTATCATCGACAAGAAAAGCTCAGCTGTAGGTTAGTGGGCTGACAGAAATGTCGCCGTGACATGTTACCCTGCAGCCACTTTTGGCGTGACTGCACCCTCTTCGCGGAAGAGTCACGACCGGTCATCCACCATCATCATCATCATCTAGGATTACAATTCAATAATCCGGGATATCGTCTGCTGCCGACGGTATCACTTAAACCGAACGGTAGCGGCGGATCGCTCCCCTATGTTCTATGGTGGCGAACGCCTGGACCAGTTCACCAGGTCCAAGTGCCAATCCAGCAGTTCCCCCAGCCCCAAAGTCAAAATCAACATCAAAATCAACATCAACATCAACATCAATCATCCTATCAGCAGTTCGGCTCAATCCCTCCGAACCCGCGACATTTCCAGACCCAGAACCGAAGACGTCAACTGGCGGGACGTCGTTACCGTGACAGCTCTGATAGTTACGACAGCCGAAATCTTGTTCTTAGGGCGAGATCATCCTTCGCAGCCCGTGGCCTCGAGGGACGCCCGCAAGCTCTACTCCGTGGAATGGAAACGAGGTGAGAGGCTGGTTATTGTTATTGTTATTGTTATTGTATTGTTGCTGTTTGTATTACATTGTCTTATGCGGTGATATTGCTATTACTGTTCTACTATTCAGAAACTTACTTTCAAGGAGGCTAATATCTGTGTCACATTCTCAGCCTCCGCGGTCTAACACTGTCACAGATCGCTTTCCCTTTTTCTACTCGTTTTCATAACAATTTTTTTAGTATTTTCTGCTTGGCTGGTACACGCTTTTTGCTGTCCTCCATTGAAACCGTATCCCTCCATCCAGTCAACAGCTGTCTAGTCTGTTACACCAGACGTCCATTCATAATCTCGTAAAAATATAACAAATTACCGTGTGAATAAGTATGCATACTCATGCTAAATTGCACTATAATCGTAATTGTCGATCGCTTCTAAGCAATAACTCGATTACCAGCCTATATTATACTGCGAGTAAGTAAGTAGCTGACTAGGCACAGGTATAATAAACCATAACCATAAGTATAAGTATAAGTACAAGTACAAGTGGGTGGCATGAGATTCAATTCAACTCGAACGCAATTGACCTTGAATTACAACTTGGATGGATTTGCTGTTTGTGCTGGTACACGGCGCTGTCGATGTCGACAATCGAGAATTGGTGATGGTATCGACACGAGATGTAGTCACGCACACGACGATTACCACGGAGTTGTCGATATCCGACAAACGATCCTTTCGAGTACAATGCCACGATCACTCAGCTCAGTAATTGTGTCTGTGCTAATGTGTCTATAAGTGATATAAGGACATCAGTGTGTGTCTTGTCCTTTCATTTGGTCATCGCAACAATCAACAATCGGGCAAGAGGATCACACGTTGTGATTGCGTTGGCTCACCGACGGTACTATCACTTAGTGGGAGAGTTTAAGAAGGACATAACTCTGAAGCTGGAGAAGGTCGTTTCTGATCGGTTGGGCAGCTGGGTGAAGGCTCAAACCGTGGAGCATGCTCCTCCAGGCGAATCTCTTTCGCTCCTTCTCAAACTTTCTGTCTTACTGGCTAGTGACTGGTGTCTCTCGCTAAGAAAAGAGTGTTAACCTTTTTTAAAAAATAATTTATCTTTTCGAGTTTAGTTCCTCAGCCAACGAACCGTTCTTTCTGTCCCTGACGATTCTTTGGTACGTTTTTCATCATCCACCAGCCAAGCTAACCGTCTTTTTTATTTCTTTCACGTGGAACGACCGGCATTATACCACCTTTTTCAACGCTGGTCCCTTCTCGTCCTGCCTTTTTATTCTCACCGTCTCGACTAAAACCCAGACCAAACTCGCCCATACACGCATTTACACACACTAACAGGAGTTTATTTGTGGCAACACGGACTCGGGAACGCTCAGGGCCAACAGAGTCTCTTTCTCCTGTTGTTGACCTTCGGCGAATCGATAGATCTCCATCGCAGGTATGATGTATGCGAAAAAAATGTGGAATTACGCCTCTCACTTTTTTGCATAGTTGCCTCAGCTAATTCGACGGACGCATCTTTTTTTTTATTATTAAAATCCTCTCTCTTTACTTACTCATTTATTTATTTATACATTTATTATTAATTCCCAACAATCGCTGTTGAAATAGTCAATAAAGTTGTCGAATTGATTTCAACCCGAGTGACTTGATCAAATAAAACTTGGATTGAAAAAGTTTCAGCAACTTTTGTAGCCATCCAAAAGAACGTTTCACATTTAACTCCATGTGATACGTGCCTCTCAAAATAATTCTCTTCTCTTCTCTTCTCTTCTATTATTATTATCACTATCACTATTATTATCATTGTTTCGGTGATTGCTGTTGTCAGTTTGTTAACAAGCAAAGTACGGCTTAGCTTAAAATTATAAATAACCCAAACAAACTTTTATAAATAGTCCAATTCATAAAAGTAAACACAACAGGTAAGGCAAAGTTTCTTTGTTTTGACAGAAATTAGATTACGGTTGTCATCACGCGACAAACATTTTATTGCCGGTGAGACAGAATGACAAAGTTGTTCTCGCAATGTCAACCAAAGACACATCAATTATGCATATCTCAATCTTTTCGTTTCTCTCCCTTCCTTGCTTCGTTCTCTTCTTTGTGTAGCATACCAGGATTTGGTTATTTCAAAAACTCGGGCGTCGTTTTGTCGTTGATCCTATTCGAATTGTATGCCGATACATAACACAATATGGTAGTACAAACACAATATTATCCGTTTTCATCCGACACGGAGAGCCTGCTGACACTCACATATGCAAAACACACACACAATACATTCCCAAAAGATATCTTTGTATTGACCAGCGTTTGGCTCTGGCTCGAATTGCAACCGATTGTTTCGTATTACCTGGGACACACAAAGAGAATGTGTTACAAATATTTGCGGATAGTTGCCAATGAAAATACGGTGATGCGGTATCAGTTGGAACAAAATATCCGTTTGTGCATTCCCATTATTATTAATGTCGGTGGAAAGCAAATTAAAGTTTAACCAAGTAAAGTGACCGTAGGTTAATAAACTAAATGCTTGGGAACAATAATAAACTGGGGTGAATATTTTAGATGCCTGTGGATCGATTGATCTCGACAATTTTATCATTGTAAAAATGCCTGCGGTAAATTCTCCGGATCCTTGCCCTCCCGCGAGACCTGTGAGAAGAGAAAAGAGAGACGAGATAGTAAAGATGAAAGATAGTCTATCGTATTAAATATAACATCGTTGGTTTTTCTTGTTCCTTTGGGAGCGATCTGGAATTAAGCAGCCTAAAGACATAGTAACTGAGAAAGAATGGTTTGCGTTGAAAATAAAAAAGTAAGCTGCCGAGGAAAAGGAAAACAGAAACCCAACGAAGGAGAAGAAAAAACAAAGGAGTAAAAAATATATAAAGACCGTTTGAGAAAGGGGAAGGGAATTGAACGTCTCGGTCCATGACATTCTTTGTCTTTATTCATTCTTCTCAATAATTCCGTAGCTGGGCTTGCGAGCCTCTGTCCTCCTCTATCTCATCGCCGTTTCTCATCTACTACCGCTCGCTACTCACTGAATCCTACAACTACCATTGGCTCAGATTTAATGAAGGAATCTCGAAGGAACCTCGGGTGGTTCCTCAAGGAGGATTCACAGATCGAGTTGAGAGAAGAGTGCCTACCTAGGCTCTTCTCCCCTCCTCCTCCTCCTCCTCAACCTCCTTCTCTTTCTTGACTGCTCCTGCTCTTCGGGAGTGGCTCTTCCAAGGAGCAAGGAGCGTTGCTCGAATCCCAATATAATTCCGATCTTGAAATCAACCTTCCATGAATAACTTTGCGTAGGTTTGTACTCCTTCTGCTTTCTGGTAGAGCTCAAACCGTTAATGCTCCTTCTCTATCTTTGTCTCAATCTTCAACTCCTTTAGTTTCTCAATCTGGAAGTTTAAGACACCGACTCACCACTTGCCAACATCAATGTAATTGATATTAACAGTTTGTAGATCCCTATCATCCAGCCTGTTATTTATTTATAATCCTAATCATTGCGGGACATTATGATTGCTCGATGCAATCAATCAAGTCAGCCCGCCAAGGAGATGTTGCCTTCAATTGTCTGTTGATGATGACGATGATAATGATTGCACCAGCATCATTATTACCAAAGTGTAATCATCTGAGTATCAAAGGCCAATCAATAAACAAGATATACCATTGGTCTTGCAATAAAACATTAAACACATCATTATAATCATAATCATCATTATCAGCAGCACATCATCACTGAGCATCTTCCTAATGGATAAATCGATATTACTATAAATGGTATTAAAAAAATGGAGTGTGGCGGATGCCCGAGGCAAAGTTAACTTGGTGGAAGACTACTGGCCAGCCAGCCCGAGAAAAGTTTGCTGAGACGAGACAAAACATGGCGGTTCAACTACTGATACCCTAGAGCGGCAGATTGGGGTGATGAAAAGCCTCCTGGATCATTCCATAGCATACCCTCAACCCTCAACTCGGGTTTCTTCGCTTACAACTTGGAGCCTCTTAGTTTAAATGAAAAGAAAAAACCTTAAAAGTATGTATAAATAAAAAATTTAACGAAAAAGGAACAAAACTCTGAGAGTATTCCACGGAGTTGAAAACCCACTGCGGGCTTCTTAATTTGATTGCATTCCCTCAGAAATCCTTCCATGTATATTTGTTTGCAAAAGGAATGACTGCTATGTTGATCATTATTATTTATACTAATAATAATAACAACATGATATCGCGGATATGGGCATGGGTAGTGAGATAATAGGACTGAGTATGTGGATTTCATAAATCTAAAGTGAAAGCAAATTTTCATTGATGATACGCGAATAAATGAAGCGTGCCAAACCGTGGGCGATATTGTATAATATTAATTACAAACTGTAATTACGATGAACCGCAGATATATATATATATATATATAGGAAGAGGTATGTGCCAGAGGCGGCTTTGTAATCCACCGGTACCGAGTCACTCTCACTCTGTATCTCTATATCTCTAGCTAAACAATCTATCTTTATCTATCACCCGGGTTGTTGGTGTAGCATGTTCCATGCTCCCGTCTCCTCGTTCATAAATTATTAATTCTCGGCGTCCACGCATTTACGGTAGTCCGCGTGTTCTGAATGAAGCGAGTTAGCACCCATCCTCTGTCCCTGCAAGCTCCGCATCACCACCGTCAACAGTCTCGTAAAATAATGACAAAAATTTTAGCGCTCATGTTACTCCTGTTACAACCCACGACACCGTAATAATTTTAATCAAACCATCCTACTATCCCGTTTATCCTGTCCCATATAGCTATTTTATGTACAAGTTAGATTATAGGTAAAGGGAGTAGAGTTTATCACCAGGAAAAACGTGCTACTGACAGTGCCGAGTCATCGGTATCCTAATAATACCATCCGTACCAGATAAAAAAGGTATTAGTTGCATCTGTGTCGTGACTCAGTAACCTCGAAAACTCATCATCGATTGCCAACCCATACAGGCGGCGATCGCTGAGTAAGCACAAAATAGAAGGAAGAACCAGAATCCAAAGAAGAATGAGAATAAGGAGCAGAATTACAAGGTCTTGCTTCAACGTTGAGCAACATTATAACTTTTTCGGTTCCCAATCCCCTTAGTGAACAATCATCAAGGAATATCAAGTCCCAGGTCCCAAGCTGATTTTGGGCCAGTAGTTGGAAGACAATCGAGGTCCAGAATTTGCGTAGTGAATGAGTATCACTGGTTTAAAGCAGACGCCACCCGACAAGGTTGCCATACCCATGGCAGGTCCCACTCTTCTGGTATCGACCCGCACGGCAACGTTGCCAGATCCTTTTCCGTGGCTTTATCGTCCCCTTTCCATCTGAACTAAAACTCTCATCGTCGTCGCCGTCGTCAGTCGGGACGAACTCGCTTACTCTTTTCTCTTTCCCACTCCTTTCTGGTGAGAAGCAGTAGCAGCAGCAGCAGCAGCAGCAGCAGCAGCAGGGTAACCTCTATCCTCTATCTCCTATCCCCTATCCTATCCACCCAAATGTTTGTATTGCCTCTTACCCGTCCTCTCCGAGCTTAGCCAGTCTATCCATTTCTCCTCGTGATCCTGAGCCGGCTAAACTACTCTTCTGGTGCTAGTCGAGCTCAGGCACTGCTCCTGCTTCATCCACATCTACATCAACATCTACATCTACATCTGGAGCGTCAAACACCCGCGAACTCACGTTCTTCCTTTCATCGGCAGCTCCTCATGTGTTACTCATCCACACACACACACACACACACACCCATCCCATATCCCATATCCACCTTGTTCTGTACTAAAACCACACAGCTGTTTCTGGTGCCTCACCAGCAATCCTCAACCTATCCCTATTTCTCGGTATCACCAACCAGAGTCTGAGCCAGATGCCTCGTTTGGCTTTTTTATTCCTTCTCAACAGAGCAGAGTCGAATAGAACAGGAGAGAAGAGAAAATAAGAGAAGGAGAACGAGTTAGGTTGGTGAAAAAGCTGGCCAACAGTACACTACACTTCCATTCTTGTCTCTTGTCTCTTCCGTAGCCTGCCTATTCTTTTTGTTATTATCTCCTTCTCATTTTTCCGTAGGGAGTTTTTTATTTTCATTTCCCGGATATTTTGTTCCCTTTTTGCTCTTCTCTGTACACCCGTTTTTCTCTCAGCCGTGCTTTTTTTCCCGCAGCGCACGTAATTGGCTGATAAAACACTTCAGCTCGGGGTCTGCTCTCTATACACCAAAACGAAAACCACCAGCAGAAGCACCACTAGCACCACCAGCAGTAGCAGCATCTGACCTCGATTTCTTTCTTCACTAGTAGCTCTTCTATCAGAATTACTCCCCTTGGCGCCCCGGCGTTATTTTCGCCTCCTATTCCAGTGAATGGGCATGAATACAGCTATAGAGGCTTCAGACAACTGTCATGTTCTTTTCCATTGATTTATTTGTTGCCGAATTCGGTTTAGTTACTCTTCCATTTAACTTCCCTTCATCTAGCATCTAGCATCTTCTCTTTTTCTTCGATTTCTATCCCAGCGAGGGTTTTTTCCATTTCCATCTCGGTTTTTCCTCCACTTATTTCAAAGGGGGTATTTGTCTTCCCGGCTGTGTTCCGTTTACCCAATGATATATACATTCCTCGTATTTCATTTTCAATTTATCGTGAACCAGTTATTCTCGTTACTCTCTTCCTCTCACCAGCAAAAAAATGCCATTCTACTCCAATTCCTCTGCAGCACATGCACCAAAAAAGGACGCCCGGACGGCAAAGAAAAGCGTCGTTAAAAAAGAAAATTACGTTACCCAAACAAAAGGAGAGTTTTTGCTGGATAAATATCCCTGCTCTAGTCGTGGAAGAATTTTTTCCTTAAATTAAGTGTCCTCTCCATGTGTGAACTTTTGTAAAAGTTATTTTGTTTTGTTGAGAGCTTAACTAAAGGCCATCGAGGCTGCGGAATGCGAATAAGCTTCACTAACCAAGGAATAAAGAGCTAATTGCTTTTACTGAGGACCATCATTTAATGAGTAAGCCTTTGCCGGTAAAAAAGCTACTTCTATCGGGGCTACAATCATAATCACAGCAATGATCGCGAGTATCCAAATAGAAGAAGGGGAATATGGAAAATTTAAGTAAATTAGCTTTGTCTACTCTTATCTGGTCGCTGTCGCTGAATTCGGCCGGGAATAATGTCGCATAATGAAGATTAATCTTCAATACAGTAGTACTCGGTCTAGGCAGTGCAGTGCGCTCTGCTCCGGAGGGAAGCATATCTCTCAGCGTCATAAATCAATCGCATCCAACCGATTATCATTCAAATTGGCTAGCATGCTACGCGATAGATTGTGCTAGTACTGATGGCTTCTCTCGTAACTACTCTAGTCTGATGGTATGATGCTCCGGTCCAATGCTCATCGACGCCTCGCACATCACAATATATACATATATATCTCATATATATATATATGGATATGTATGGGTGGAACAATAATGCTCAATACCGCTCGTACTAATACAAATACTAACGCTAATGCTAATACTAATGCTAACACCCCTAATGCCAACAGAATCCGTCGACGTCTCGCTCCGATGAATTGACTCATGTATGTTTAGTTATTGGGTTCAATGGGCTCCTGCCCAGTAATCATCAACGTTGAATTGATAAACGTCTGTATTCAATGCGAATACTGGAATATGCTGATAAACCTCTTGATTTATTTTTCGTTATGTTTCTCATTATTGATGACCAAACTCTACTGTTTCAGAAATTACAGGAAATCATCTCTTAATAATCAGAATTCTGATTAAATGAAATTAATGAAGATCTTTTGTGTAGGGAATTTAATTTTGGAAAAAAAAATGTATATTATGATTTTTATGTTTCCAAAATTTAACCCAAAAATTTGAATTTTTATATTTTTTATTAGAAATAATGTATTCAACTTTTGAATAAATATTCTGAGTGAAAGGTTTAAGATACGATAAAATTGATAAGGACTTTGCTTGTAGGAAATTGAATTTCTTACAAAAAAGGGGTCATACGTTTTTTTTTTTTTGTATCTGATATTTCGTCTAAAAATTGAGTCGAAAACTTACAACTGACTTTAGCTTCATCAAAGTCTCATTCCAGCAACCACATCCCGAGAATAAATTAATACTCCAACAGAAATAGTAATTACAAGTAGTTAAAGGTCAGAGCTGGCCACATCGGAGAAGTGGTCGACTTAGGTCAGACCATCAGAATTAGGTTTTCGGGATATTTGGAGACTGGTTAAAACTATTGACTTAACCTCACTTGTGACTTTTAGAGTAAACGACTGAATAACCTCAACATTAATCTGCCGATTTCCTCCCAGAGTTCTTATGAATAATTGCCCGATTTGTGACACTTTGCGTAAATGCATCAAGTTATAAAGAAAAGTGAGATCTGACGTGACGTGACGGAGACTCTGAGACTGTTAAGCATAAAAAATGTGTGTACTTTATTAAAGCGGATTACCTCGGAAAATAGTGTGTCTAAGTGTCATGTTGTAAAATTCCGAGAGGGAAAGTTTAAAAATTTATAAAATAAACTAGAGTTTTTGAAATAAAGAGCAGAGACGTTAAAAAAGACCGAGAATTTCATTCGTGGAAGCGTGAATCTCGTCTCGGATTTCATCCCTCGTCATCGTAAGCGTAAGAGGATTCGCGCCCGGGCCATTTCGACGTAAGCTATGAGCATCACACAGTAACTAGATATTATGCTCTGTGAGCCAGAAAAATTGAGGTCCGCAATTGCTTTACTTTCATAGATCCGATAATTACCTATTTTGTTTTTTTTTTCTTTTTTTTTAAGAGAATTTATTCGACGCCGAGGCAATAAATTATACACTGAAATAGACAGCTCAGATTATAAAAAATTACAACGGACCAAAAATAAAATATTTATATAACAATTATTACTTAATTTGAGCTAAAAAAAAAAAAATCTCCATAAAATCTAAAAAAAAAAAAAATAATAAAAAATTTTTTTATTTTTATTTTAAAAAGCTTAATTTTAAAATTGTAATTAATTTTTTCATTTATTAATATACTTATAAAAAATGATTAATTTTCAAAGAAATTAAATGAAAGCTTTTTACCGAAAAAATATAATTGAAATAAAAAAAAGAAATAAATGAATGAAATAAAATATTAAAAAAGGCGGGTAATTATAATTGTAATAGTAATTATAAAATGAAGCCAACGTTTATTTAGAGGCATTTAATTAATTAGCATTGAGTAATAATTGCGTGTGACCGAGATTTGTTCAGTCCTTGGCATTTGAAAGACCGGCGTTGTATGTACGTGTCAAACAGCGAGTGAAGTGAATAATAAGTCATAGGTATAATGGGTAAAATAATTACCGATAGACCCGTCTACAATAATGTCAATTTATGTAATGCCTATAATGAGTAAATATCCATAAATAATAAATAATAAATAATACCTCGTACTGCGTACTCTAACACCATTAACACGGATGTGTGATTCAAAAATAGAGCAGTAATAAATTTTATCAAGTATGTGCCGATTTTTGTTAAGTTAATAAGCTAATGATACGATAAATAATAAAATTATAAATTATAACAGAATTTTTTTTAGCTTGCATACTATTAATTTATATAATTTATGAGAAAATCTAATTAGTTTGTTTGAATTTCAAGTGATCATTAATTATTAGTCAGGTTTAATTATTGAAGTATTTCATTATGTATTTTTTCAACAAATCGTAATTTATGTTCATTAGTTTTTAATGAACTATCGTCTCGACATTTGTTAATTCAATTTTTTAGGTCATTATTAATCGGGCTTATTCACGACTGGCTACAACGAAGACACTCGGTAAAGTAGGCCAAAAATCAAGGGATAGTTTATGAGAACAGTTTTTGTGATACATGGATCCTATTTTTTTTTTCTTGGAAGTGTTGCTGGTAAATAAATGGAACAGTTTTGGAGGATTTATTGGTGTAGTACCTTGTTTGAAATTGTTCCAAAGTAATGAACAATGCAACTTTTTCTACTAAAGTAGGAATTAATGCATTGAAAAAAAAAAATCATTCAAGAAAAATATTTTCTTCAATTTAAGTTTTAAAAATTTGAAATTGTTCGAATAATTCAAACTTTTTAAATAAAATGTTCTTATGATTTTTTTTTTTTTT
>JZSA01004818.1:0-25834 GCA_000956155.1 Cotesia vestalis | reverse complement strand
TGGTTTTTTTTTTTTTTTTTTTTTTTTTCCATCGAGAGTTCGACGATTTTACCACTGGAAATTATTTTACTGAGATTCAAGAGGATTTTGCTTTTTAAAGTTTGTTCTGGGGTGATACTTGCTGATTCAAATTATTAAATGTAATTTGTTGAAGGCTTTTATGAAAATTCTACAGCTAATTCGAAGTTTTGATCAATATTTTAATTTTTTAAACAATCAAACTTAATTATTGAATAGTGTAAAAATTTTTTTTTTGGTCAGTTTAAATAAATTTCATTCAAAAAGTTGTTAAAATTTGGAACAAATTTAATATTTTTTTATTACATAAATATTTGATCAAAAAAAAAAAATTTTTTTTTAATTCAACAAGAATTCAATTTTGATTAAATAATTAAAATACTTTTTTATTTTTTATCATTATAAATTCTAACTTTTTAAAAAAATTTTAATATCACCAATTAAAATTAGAATTTTGATCAAAATTGAGGTTCAAATTTATAAAAAATTAATGTAGTTTATTTAAAATAAAATTTTCTAAAAATAAAAAATTAAGAACTTTGTAAGAAATAAATTATGAATTGAATCGTAATAATTTCGATAATTGCGAATCATCTTGACGAACCATTACGACGTTTTGAATAATAAAAGTCACTTAAAGTTCCAATATTGGATAATTTAAAATCCAATTTCAATAACGTCAGCTTCGGAAAATAATTTTCTTGTAAAAATAAAAAAAGTAGGATTAAATAATTAAATAAAATAAAATAAATGAAATAAACCAGCGCAACAGAATGTGATCTTATCGGCTGAAAAAAATGAATTTCCAGTAGGAGAAGGAGAATTTTCAATTGGCGTAAACGCCGGAATTTATTTATTCATAAATCGCGTGTGTTACCGCCATAGTGGTCGTGCACCTGCTGGTGTCGTTTTTGCTACCCATTTTATACATCCACCAAAGAGTATAAATACAAGCCCCTTCCCTTTTCCTCTACCCACACACAGAGAGATCGAGCACACGTGGTAGTAATCATCCCTCTGCCGTTTATTTTCCATCGAGATTTCAAATCGGCGTTTTCCTTTGTACGCGAAACAAAGAGTATATAGAGTAAAGAGAGCCGACTATCCACCGAGAACCGGAGGGCCAGAGAACCAGAGATCCGGAGGCAAGAGGAAGAGGACGTTGAGGGTGAGATGGACGAGAAAACCGCCGGTTTTATTACGTCCAATGTACACGTATATCATATTCCGTACCTCGCGGTTAAATTAAATTAATATTGTTGTTATTATTATTATCACAATCACTATTACTATTATTGTTATTTTTTAATGAAATTTTGAAACATGAATGACTCGTCTGCGTTTGCATGCCAACTGGATTAATTGAAAACGATAAATAAACAACACTTTCATGTAAATAATTCTTGATAAACGGATTAATAAAGAATTTCTGACTGAAATACCAACGAAATTGGATTTTGGGATCTACCCAGAGGCTAGTTGCTTCACTAAACAAAAACCAAGTGGTAGAAATATAAGGAAGATTGTATAAACATGTCTCTTAATTTCTCAAGATTTTTTTCTGAAATTTCCTACTATATTTATTATCGGATTGAAAAGTGCCATTTTTGTTAATCTGAGGATCAAATTTATACAAATTATGAATATTCTTACTCTGAAATCTATAATTGTTCCAAAAAAAGCAAAATTTATGAACTTGTTCTGAAGAATTAAAAAAAAAACCAAATTTTTGCCACCCATTGGACTTAATTGATTCAAAAAATGTAATTTTGATTAAATTAAAGTTTAAATTTTGAATAAATTATAAATTTTCTCATTCAGAAAACCAAAAATTATTTTTAAAAAATTAAAAATTAATAAACTTGTTCATAAATTTAAAGTATTGTCATTATTTAAGCATAATCGATCCAAAAATTATAATTTGAACCAAATTTAGATTCAAAGTCGTACAAATGATAATTATTATTATTGGGACAAGAATAATTGTTCTAAAAAGTTCATAATTACTGAAATTGAATAAAATTGAAGCAAACGTCGACTCAATCCATTTTTTGAACTTGAAAAAAATACTCCGGAACTTGATTCGTAAAATAAAATCGAATTTGATAGCAAAAGAAGAAGTTTAATAACGCATCAACCAAACATTTATTACTTATTCTTCTGGAGGGTAGTAAAAACATTAATGGTGGTGCTAGCTGCTGGCGAATAATAAAATTGTCAATAAAACGTTTTCAATAGCTCTTATAACGGCATTGTGTCATCGTGGATTGTATGACGTGTTATAACGTCGTGAAGCGATCGCATAAACGAGACCCGTACCATCACCAAGACAAGACCCTTGCTGGGCGATACAATCTACGGTAACATTCGCAGCATCCAGCACGGCTGTGAGCTGTAATGTGCGATATGCCCTCAGCTCTCACACTCAGACCCAAACGATATAATACGTATTACAGCCATACGTATCTCGGTCCACTGGTGAGTACTGTTGCGTTTATTGCCTATTGCTATTGCCTGACAATCCTTCTCGATGACACTAATAAAAAAAACCGACAAACATTCTATACTGTTCTATTGTTTTCTCTGTACTTGCATCTAATAAATTTTATATTTTTATCGTCGTTATTTATTGCCCGAAAATTAGGTTGAAGTAAATTATTATTTTTATTGTAATTGACGGAAAAATTTAGATTATTTTACGGTTGAGTAAGGCATGAACACGGTTTTGTTGTGCCGTACAAATGCGGCGTGTGTAAAAAATAAAACAACTTCTGGGAGCTAGAGAAAAAAATAAAAATAAGCAAAATAAAAGAGGGTAAATTACCTAGGGGGCTAGAAAAAAATGTATGAGTGAGTGGTAGTCCATAGTCACACCTCTGGCCCGAGGGTTGACGCCCTTGCCGTGTTGCGTCATATATATTCTGCATCAAGTGTGCTGCTCGAAGAAGCCGTGTTTCTGCACAAAGACCCAAGCCCGTCAGTAACGACCCGGAAAATCAAGCTTATGCTTTTGGATCTGGTGGATGAGTCTCTGAACCACCGTTTCTCCTCACTAACATACTCAAAAAGCTCCCTCACTTCATATTGCTTTCATCATAGATACACCTCTTGCACGTATTGTGCAAGTACCAGTGTCTACTGGTAACCCACCAGCCGCTTTTACCGCACAGTCAACGAACTAGCCGCTGGGTAGCTTCCAAAACCTAATTTTCGCTAAGGTTACTTTACATTGTTATTATTATTCAAATTTTGACCCGAATTAAAAAAAAAAAACCGAGTTATTTTCAATTTTAAACTCTAATTGAATCAAAAAGTGTAATTTTCCCTATATTAAGGTTCAAAATTAATGATTTTGTTCAAAAGTTATTGAGAAAAATCAAATCATTGCTATCTATCAACGCAATAGAATCAAAAAGTGACGTTTTGACCAAACTAAGGTTCAAATTTTAATAAATAATAATTATTTTTGTTCGGGGGACAATAATTTCTCTAAAAAGAGTCAAAATAAATTAGCATGTTCAAAAAATGATCAAAAAACGTCAAATCATATTAATTAAATTTTTCAACCAAAAATAAAAACCGTTTTTCTAAAGGAATTCAATAAACACTCTTGAATCCTCGTGAAAATAAACTTAAACATAAAAAGCTCACAAACAGAAAATACCCTAAACAATACGGTTCGAATTCAGGAAGAAAAACTTAGAAAATGATTAAAGCAATTGGCTAAAGAAGTACTGCCGGTGAAGTAGCACGAGAAGAAATCCAAAAACTCCTCTTATTTCCTCTTTTTTCGCTTTTAAATTCGTTCTATTTCTTAACCGGGACTGGCACCGTACCGTTTCTTTCGACCCTTTCCACACATTCGATTCAAGTTTTCCTGCTTCCGTGGCTCTTATCTCAACCCGTTGTATGATATCGATTCGTAAAGTTTGACGCGTACCAGCTGGAAAGTACTTATACTTGAGCCAGCATCATCCACCAGCAGCACACCAGCTACCAGTTCTAGCAGCAGTAGCAGCAGCAGTTCAACTAAGAGCTAAAGTACCAACAGAAGACCGATGGCACTGTTCCCGAGTGCACCCACTTCTGAACGTGATCGAGAATAGGTCTCGTTAGTAGATCCTTTTCAAGTTCTCTTCTTTATTGAGAAATATCTTTCATCCTGAACTCTCTTCAATTTAAACCATCAGAAGGATGGTAGCTTCTCTTTTCATTTAAATTCAGGATTCGGGATGTCCTTTATTTCCATTAGCCATTACTCATTAGTCATTACTCATGAATCATTAGTCAGATCTTGTCGCGAAGCAAACTACCAGCAACTTAATGAATTAAATCTTCCAGAGAGGTTTTATAAATTCATGAAGTTATAAATATAATAAATTGTGTGAAATTATAAGGTAACGCAATACAACAGGTAATAAATAATATCACCACTCTTCTCGGGTATAGGAAGACTAAATTGATAGTCATTTTCTTTTTATTCACTGCAGTACCTCCACCAGAATAGGATGCATACCCTCTTGACTCGTATTACACTTTCTTTCTTTATTTTCCCCCCCCTCGACTCTCCTCTTCATTCTTCTTTTTTCAACAAACTTATCACGAGGTATTATTCACCATCACGAGAGGCAAAATGGAATAAGCACTTTTCCTGTGCTTCAAACACGGTATAAATTACTACCTACCGTCTAGCAGTACCACCAAGTCTGTAAGAGTGTGTATATATGTGTGTGTGTGTAGCTATAGTTACACAACCGATCGAAATTGCTAATTTTTTAGCGGGTAATAGCCGCGGTGTAAAGCCAACTATCGGTAATTATTACAGTAGCTGGTTTAAATGTCAACTTTCAGCACGAATGTTATAGAGTTGAGAACAATATTTTAATTACAGAGATAATAACGAGTATAACAGAGAGCTGAAGAAAAAATTAATAGTAGGAGAGGTTCACCGAGGGCGTTGCTTTACAAATTAATTAGAGCTCATTCGAAGTAACCTATTTAAATAATTAAAAAATTTTATAAAATATTAAGCCGGGTAACCGAGAATGAAGCTTACTAAACATAAAACCGTACCCGTGTGGTGGGATAAATAATAAAAAGGTATGGAAATAATTCTGTCGAAAAAGTTATATCAACATTTCAGTAAGGGAGAAGGAGAAAAAGAGAAAGAGAGTTGGGGAGGTGTCACGGTATTCTGTCTCTTGGAGCACTTTTACTAATTAATAAATACTCTGTGCTGGAAAAAAATATAAAAATGAAAATAAAAGCATGGCACAATTGATCCGGCATCTGACTTATTCATCACATATCTGAAAGCATAGGGGGCTGAATCCATCAACGATATGACACGCACCCAACAACCAACAACCAACAACCATCAACTCTTACCCGCCGGCAAAACCCAGCTGAAAATATCAAGGATGAATAAAAGTAAAACGTGTGTAGCGAGCGTATACTAGCTAGCTAGAGTTGCCAGGGATTTTTCTCAGCCCCTTTTATTTATCTCGAAACAATATTTATCGCGGTTTAAAAGGAAGCGACGAGACGTGAAGAGAAAAGGCTTTTCGCCCTTTTGCCTCCGTGGTTGCTAGCGAGATCTACGTATGTATTCTCCTAATTGCCACTGTAGATGCGGATGTATAGGTGGTTGTACTTGTAGATGGAACTTTTTCGCCGGTTCGTTACCAACAAACCCTTTGGCAACATACTCTGGCAGTGGTATGGTGCGGATAATACACCGCGAGCTGAAAAGCTTCTGGGCTGATGTGCCTGAGCTGGATGACTGACTGGGAACCCAGAAACACAAGCAAAACCAGAGGCAGTAGGAAGTAGGATTGAAACAAGAGGCATTATTGTTATTTCGGATCCAAGAGGAGACAGGGAGCCAAACGAGGACAGAGTCTGCCCCTCTGGATTTGGTAGGAACGAATGCACAGAGTATCGGCACGATAACCACCGGGTGGTATTGATCCTCGCGGGGGTGAGGGTGAACCCATCACACTGAGAGCACTAGATATACCCAGAGACTGGGTTATAGTCTGTGAGCACAGAGAGCTGCTTCATACCGCTCGGGGGGACTACCCAATGAGGTATGAGGCATGAGGCATGAGGGGCGAATGGGGACGATCAAGGGAGCTACAGCCAGACAGCAGAGCGGGAATAGAATGTTGGGGACACTCTCTGCTGTGAGAGACAGTTGTTGGCTTGGGTTCGTCCCTCTGGTGACTGGCTCACACACTCACATACAGGCTCAAGTCAACGTACTGGGTTAGGATCACTAACCTAACGTAACTAAGGTTGCTAATAAGAGAGTCACGTGAAAAAATGTTCGTCCAAAAATTTTTTTTGATGATTCCTTCCAAAGAGCTACGGCTCCAAAATGATAAAGGTCACATCAGAAATTTTAATGAGGTTACATTTGGTGAATTATCCTGAGAGACATAAGAAGTTGCTCCGTAACTTGGTATAGCTCCCAGAGGTCATCATCCAGGTCCAGCTTGAATGTGGAAAGTTGATCGTCAAACAACGGACAGATACAAACTGTCGTTAAGCAGAGGATCCAGTGATGCAAAGCTCTTGTCATTGATCCTAAAGTACTCACGTCATGAGATGAGGATTACCCGAAGTACTCGGCGATGATAAGGCTGGTGTTGCCCTGCACCGGTGGCATTAGTTGATCGTGTGGAAATGTAAGCTCACCAAGGCCAGGGGTGACTGATGAAATATTTGCTAGCTCCTGGGGCCGCCGGGGATGTCCACGTGGAATAAATGAGGGCTGGATATTTATTTAGGCGGATAGCTGGGAGGATAACCGGCTGGTTGATGAGAAGCTCCTTCGACGGAGAAAATGCAGTTGTGGTAGTTCCAGGCTGTTGTATGTGTGTCGTAGGTTTCAGTTCCTGGAGGAGCCCAACGACGAGCCAAATGACATTATGAACTGTCCGTATAACTCTGCCCGCTGGCAACTTGTACATCTTCTCGGCAGCTTCAGAAGGGTCTTCTCTTTGCCAGGCCACAATCTACCACTTCGTACCGTCTCGTGAAATTACCGCGAAACTTGCTTAATAACTTGTTACAAACAATCAACGAGAAACACTACTACTACTACTACTTCTACTACTGTTGCTAATACTACTTCTGGCAGTGTTGGTGATTTTGCTACGGCTCTGGTGGTGAAGGAGAAGATAGAGTCATTCAGGATGTTTCTCATCCGGATGTTGTTGTTGTTTCCACAGTTTTATTTACTTCTGAAAGTTCAACTAGGAGTTATGCGCAGAAATAATGCCACGTCAAGAACATATGAAGTCAGCAATTATGTTACTACAATTGAATACATTCGTAATAAGGAATATGTTATGCTGGATTGCCTTCCGGTTAAGTCACTTGGAACATATCAGTGAATTCACGGCAAACTTCACTTTTAAAATAGAATTTGGAATTTATTGCACGCCAGCTTGGTAACTACAGTGCAAAGAGCATGAAAAATTTAAAAAGCTCTCTTTAAACTTCGTCGAAGTTCCGGAGGAAGGCATGAACGGAGCACGTTCGCAGTGACAATTTCCGGGTTATCCACCAACACACACATCGCTCAAACAATGCATTAAACCTGAGTGATTATTTAGGTGATCTCGGGCATGAGTCGGGGAAATGACGCTTCCAAAATATGTATCGAACTACAAAAATAATCCAGGGTTCTATTCCATTTATTGGGATGTGAATAATTTAAAAGAGTGAATAGGAGGAAACGGAGTAGCGTTCTCGTGAAAAGCATCAAATGTGGAGCGAGTCATTCATTGATTTGAAAACGGGGTGCTCGAAAAGGGTGTTGCGCGTGCAAAAATCGCGTATTTCGATCGAACCTCGTGCAATTTTGATAATTCGACGACAAAACTTTGAACTGGACGGTCATCCAACGCAAAAATTCAAGGCTGATGAATTCAAGGGCTGATAAACTGACGAGATTAAAGGTTGTCGCGTAGGATTGGATGAAGTACGCGATCTCAAAAAAAGGAGAGATTGTTGTGTCAAATGGGAATATTGCTCTGCAAGGTAGATCTCCAGCTATCGCTGATAAAGTTATTAAGACAGTTCCTAGGAGTCCTGCGCAGCTGATCGTTAAGTAGAAGTCTATTTTTTCGAAAATTGTATATTCCTTTACGACAATCAATACGCCCAAATCTGAACAAAAGACGAAATTACTTTATTTATCAACGCTTGGGGAAAGAAGAAGAGTTTTATTTCATATCTAGAACGGTTAAAGTTAGTATTTTGTATATCATTATTTGTAATTCAATCATTAAAAATGTATGTGCATAAATAAATGAATTTTTTTATATTAGATACATAGAAATTCATTATATCAACAAATTTTAGAAAAAAAAAAAAAAAACAGATAATTGATAATTATAATCACAAAATCATTTCACTAAAATCACGGATACCACTTTGCAGAATGTATCATTTAATATCTTTCTTTTATTTTCATCAGCATGTTTTCATTCCAAGGATTGTCATTGTTATTATGATTACAATGTTTTTCAGTGTATTTTTGTTGAAAGCTCGTTTAACTGAAACTTGCTATTCACCGAGTAGCATTCACTTATTCAGAGTCATTCAAAACGGGAGTTTCTTTCTTTTATTTCTCTCTTGTCTTCTCTCCGAGCTGCTTTCTATCGCGAGGCCACAATCCGCACGAGAACTGACCGTGTGTCAGCGGGCAAAAAATTCCGTCACTTTGTGTCGAGCTTTTTGTCACTCTGAGGGATCTTCAGTAAAAAATTTCATTGCAACCCCTTTGCCTTATTTTCTTTAAACCAACGCCTTCATGATGATCTTTTTTTCCCTTAATCCTTGATTATTTGAACTGGTAAAATTAAAACTGAGTCGAGTTTTTAATCACTTAAGACTTTAACTTTTTACAACTCAAACCTTTTAAATAAATCTGAACCTACAGTAATTTTTTTTTTTTTAATTACTTGAATACAAAAATTAAATTGAAACTTTAAATATTGTGTAAGTAAAATAAAAATATTCAATATTTAGTCTGAATGTTCAAAGAATTAACAATAGAGCTAGAAGATCGCGAAAATTTATATTGCAAATATAAAATCTAAAATTTAAACTGAAAATGACGACAATGAAATATAAAATAGTTTAATCACAGTATTAATATCCATCTAAAATAAATGTAAATTAAAACGAGTCACTTATATTCGTCCCTTTCTGGAGGCATTCCCTCAAGCACTCAGACTCATCTCGCTGTCGAGTCTGGATGATGGTATTCAAGTTCTCGTGGGTTTTCATAACGACGCAATTTAACAGAGGATTCAAATAAGTAAGCCAGCAACCAGCGGAGATGAGCAAGACAATGCTCGCGCTTATGACGGAAAAAAACTTAAAAATTAAAGCAAACTGGGTCCTCGCAATAACCTCCCTCAAATCTTACCTTTCATCTTGCACTTAAAAACACAAGTAATGCTGGAAGAACAGAATAAGAAAAAAGAAAAAGAAAAACTCACCGGAGAGAGAGAGAGAGAGAGAGGTACTTCAGGAACCAGAAATCTTTCAGCCATGGTAGCATTTTTGGGAGCTCTATCTGTTCTGTGAGTGGCCCGAAATACGAACTCAGCCCAGGGGGAACTCCACCTTGAAGAATATTCCGCTAGTCTGGCCTCTTAGTAGCATTCCTAGTGCTGGAGCTGGAGCTGCAGCCAACAGAGTATTCAAATATTTAAACACGAAAATACGGAGAAGACGCGGACTATGAATTATGCATAAAGCGTTTCTACTCCCTCTCACACCCACTCATATTTCTCAACCACTCTTTTATTCACCTCCTCTTTCTCCTGACCGTCTCACCTCCGCTCTCTTTCAAACAGACAGATATAGATATACAGAGCCACCCTTTAAAACTTACCAGGTCGTGTTTCTCGTGCGACCGATTCCTCTCGTTAGTCATGGCCACATTCTACATTCTATGGGCTACATGTAACTAAGCAAACTTTATACTTACATTGCAGACGGATGTGTGAGTCCTTTCACGAATTCCCGATACAACATCTCCCTTTCATTGTCGGGTGCTCGGTTTCTGATCGTCTGAACCGTGGCCTTGAGCTTGATCTCCAAGGTATGATCGATTCCGAGATCTCCGCTGGCTAAGAGCTGTTCATCGAACTCCTTTGCTCTTTGCTAGTAGATTGTTACTCTCTAGTCGTGGGTTTTGATGTACAGTTACACCTGAAGCCTGGAAATTTGATTTTAATTATGATACAACGTTCGTTTGGGAAATTTTGGGCTTGTGACATTTTTAATTAAATTTTAGTCCATTAGAATCTTTTAAAAATTGGCCTGAAATATTTTTTATTCATCTAATGGCATGAAAAATTCTATTTTTGATGCAATAAACCTTAAAATTTTTTATTAAATCTTAAAAATTTTAAAATGATACTTAAATCGTTAATCATAAATTATCATTAAAGCCAAATTCTTTAAATATTAGCCTTGTAAAATTTTTTATAGAACTAATAAAAAAAAATTTAATTTTTAATGAAATTTATCCTAAAGATTCATCAGTTTTTTATTAAATTATTATAATGAAATCATTTAAAATATTTATTAAATTCTTGGCCTTAAAAAAAAATTTTTTTTTTAGAGCTAATGACTTAAAAAATTGTGTTTTTAATTAAATAAACTTTAAAAATTAATTATTTTTTTTTTAATCACTAAAATATTGAACCTTAATCGAAATCAGAATTTTGGAGGAATAATTTTGTAAGATAACTTAATAATTGAATTTACTATCTTAATTTTCTGAAATTTTACTCAAAATGAAAAGATAGTAAAAATTAATACAATTAGCAAAATTGATAATTTATTTCATAAACATTCGCTTGAATAAAAATAAACAAAACAATTACCCCAGTGATTGAGCACAACAGTGATGTGTAAAACAAAATAATCGAAATCGCAAACAACAAATAAGCACATAAAGAATTACAGCTCAAAAACAAAAATACAAATCGTGCAAACAGTGGAAAAAATGAAAATCCCAACCCCCGACTATTATAATTGTTTCCTCATGCGAATTAATGCAACGCCGAGCTGCCCGGGATAGAGAATAAAACGCTTTTCATTGGGTGTCCGCCATGCTCACTGTTTAAAGTACTTTTTGCTTCATATTTATACTTCTTTCCTCATTTCATTCTATTTATTTTATTCCATCCCATTTTATTTTATTTTATTTCACTTTATTTAATATATACCATCTACCTTTTTTCTTTTATTTATTTACCTCGCATATATTTAAAACTACGTACCGCTGGTCATCGGCCATGCGTAAAGACAAATGTCCGGCGCAATTATATCACTGCGTATTTTTTGTGTGCTAGTCGAGTAGTACCGGGGCTGCCTCTGCACTGATTCTGATTCTGTACCGAGTAGCCCCATTCGAATTATTCTCGTGTTAACTCATTCGTTTATTCCAAATTTATCAGAATGCATTTATACATATATACATACATACAAATACATATTTATGCATCTCACTTTTATTCAAATGTATTTATTTTATTTTCTTTGCGCATGCTAAATTAAACTCCATTCTCTTTCCGTCCGTTAATTTTTCATCATTCAGATATTTTTTTACCTAAATTAGATAACCATGCAATTACTTTTATTGTCTTTAATTGCAATTTCTTCACAAATTATTACAAAAATTTTTGGTACAAAAATATTCACAAGTCAACCATTTTCATTTTTATTCTTTTCGAGCCAAATTTTTATTTGATTTTATTGAGATATTTTTTTTTTTTTAGAACATAAAAAAATGAAAAATTAAAAAAAAATTGATTATCACAATTTTTACAAATTTTCAAAAAAATTTATAGATTTTTTAGAAAATTGTGATATTCAATTTTTTTTTAATTGTTATTTTTTTATGTACTTAAAAAAAAAATATATAAAAAAAATTAAAAAAAGATAAAATAAAAATTTTATCCAAAAATATGAGAGCCAAAATTTTTTCCAACTTTTGAAGGTAAAAAAGCTATCGAAATATTTTTTATTTTTTTTACGACATTTTTTATCATAAATGGAATTGACCCCACTTATAAAAAAATTACCAAATTTTTTCTTTAAATTTTATGACTAGAAAAAATTTTTATTTTGCTCCAATATTATTAAGTAAAAAAAGTATTATCATAAAAAAATATTAAACGTCGTTCCATCGAGCGTGATTCCTGATATATAAAAAAAAACATATATGTCTAATAAATATAAGATAAAAATGACAGTAGCCTTGGTGATGTAACTTTCACAAGGTTTTTCTATCAATCACTAGCATACTATACAAAATAGCCATATTCTGCCGACGAGGATCACTTCTAGCTCAGTGATGTAACAAAAAATAATTTAAGCAAGCAAATAGAGACAGATAATTGTCTCTTACAATAAATAATACCCATGTAATAGGATCTGACTTTCCAAAGTCAATTAAATTTAAAAATATTATTAAACAATCTTATTGTAAATTGTAAAAAAAAACGTCACATTATGTACTTGCATACTTTCGTAACCGTGATTGGCTCTGCGGACAAGGTCGGGTACAATTACGTTTTTTATTAGGTGTTATATCACTCATTAATCGCCAATTGACTCATTATTTATTATTGACAAGCATACATCATTATTTAATATACTTTTAATTCTGCACTTAAATTTTTTCACGCTTTTTAACGTTGATTTTTTTTTTATTAAATGTCAAGGTTCCGATTTATTAAACAAATTTTAAGTTAAAAAAAAAAAAAAGAAAAATTTCTACTATTAATTGAAGTCCAAATAATCGAAAGGAGCCTTTTAATTTAATGAGTAAATTAGCTTACCCGAATGAAACTCGGAAAAACTAAATATTTAAATGAAAAAAAAAGTTTATAAAATGTCAGAGCAAACTTAATTGCAAAGAAATATAAGTTTTAAAAGTAGTGAGTTAAATAAAAGTTTTAAAACTGATACCGGAATCAAAGACCAAAGACCGAAGGCAATAATCCTCGAGCGCAACTAATCAGCAGCCCATTAATAACGTTAATTAATATAAGTAAATATAAATAAATAAGATATAAGATATACATAGGCTTTGGCAATTAATAAAGATTATTTGTCGACTTTAGTGACATCAAAGTATCCCATAAAGTCTCGAGAATTAATCCCCCGACTACTCGACTACGAGGCATTAAAATTTAGTAGCGGTGTGAAACTATATCTCAGGATTTTCCTCTTAACTTTATGAATATCCAAGACACTTAGCTGTGGAAAATTCGCTCCAGAAACACACATATAAATTCAAATACACACACACACACAGCGTACAAAAGTCTGGTCTTACGTGTTAGCCATTTTCCCTTCTAGGTCGGATTTTAATCAAAAGTTCCGACTCCAAAACACTTGGGACAGCATTAATGTTAATGTTATTTAATATTTAACTCTTGAAAACAATATTTAATTGAACTAATCGTATTTAATCGTCTGCTCATTCGCGACGCCCTCGGGTAACGAAGGGAAGGGGCGTAAGGACAGAAGGAGAAACACCAGCTGTAAAGTTTTAACCCGGGTCAAGTCTCATTGGTAAGTTTGCTTTGGACTAAGCTCGAGAGTCCTTTGTCAGAGGGCACACAATAAGCAATAGCTTCAGTGTCCACCGCGAACTACCCTTTCGTTCGTTACACTGGTCAAACTGTCCTTTAACGTGTTCGACCCTTTGAGAAGGGAACCCTTTTCCCCATTCCTTGGTTTTGGGTTTGGCTCACTGCTAATTCACTGCGAACCCTTTGCCCTTTACCCTTTCTCCTTCATTGACAAGATATACCTTCAAATTACCTCCTCTGCACTATTGTTTACTGCTTTGTCTTATAACTTGTGTTCCTTGATCAACAAATCCTTGATTATACGCTCAACATTCCTCCTTCCTTTAATTACTTCTCTTGTTCGGTTATTGGTGATGGTTTATGCTTGGATGAACGGGATTTACGGGCTTAAATCGTTTATAATTGGAGAAAAGGGCTCAATTCTGGGAACTATTTTTAGATTACAAAATTAAAGAGACGTAACATGATGAATAATAATTTTTTTTATGGAAAAATACTGAAAATTGTGATGCTCAAAAATGGTTAACCATTTGTTTCTTCTAAACTCATCGATGAATTTTGCTGATTTTTAAAAATAATCAAGGTATTTGTCCATAAGATATATCTGTTCAATTTCATTTTGATGGCTTCAAGTTAATCATAAATTTTCGATTGATATTTAAATTTATAATTGACCCGAGCAAGATCCATGATGAATATTAAATCTCGTAATTCAAGAAAAGTGAGTAAAATAAATTTGAGCTTGATATAAATTATAATAAATTCGATTTCCCAAACGTACAGAAAACGTTAAATCCGTAGTTTTATATATCTTATCCTTCAGGGAGTGTAAAAAAGCGTTCGTGGGACTTTTATATACTCGGTTACAACTGCTGGTGATGAAAAAAGAGGAATAAAAGGCGAGCAGCGAAGAAGTTGAACGGTTAAAAGTTCTCATTGCGGACACAAAACGTTTTCTAGTAAGAATCGTTATCTAGCAGGGCTCGGGGGACTCGGTTGTCTCTTTAGGTAACCAGCTTTATGGCACCACCGGAAGAGTCAGTTAACCGCGTTTCCCATGGCTGCATCATCCTTCAACCCTTCAACCCTACCGAGTTGCAGAAACCAAATCGAAACCGGTCGAACCGGTTAATTCATTTCACTAGACATTTTGCATCACCATTATCCATGCACTGGATCCTTCACATTAGCTTTGTTTCGGGGTTCAAAAGAGGTCATGATGTCAATGCGAGTATCGGTGATTGCAGAGCGAGTTACCTGCAGAATTTCCCGTGAGAAGGTGTCATGTCACTTAGAACGGAATCCGAAATAGGTTTAATGTCTGTGCGAATTGGTAATGTACACTTCTGGAGGCACTCGAGTAAATTAGCGTTGGAGACCCTGGATCTCGTAGCTCAACAGCTCTGCGAGTCGCTAGTTGCTGGTTCCTCGTTGCTGAGAGTATTGACAAACCAGTGATTCAACTGTTGGCTCATTCTCCTTGATACGGGTTAATTAATTAATAAAACAGTCCCGGCATACTCTTGCAGGCTAACAACCTGGTAATTTGCCAAACAGGTTACACAAATATTTAACTTCTGTACGCTTTATTTTTACCTTCTGTTTGCTTCTCAGTCGCTAAAACTTTTAGTACTTGTTCGGACTCATCACTTTTCTTCAAAAACTTACATTCGTTAATTACTTACGCAACTTTCGTCATTTCTGTTGTCCGAAATCGAGTGCTAGCAATTTGAAGAATAACTTTCCCCCAATTCTAGCTTCAAGTTACTCAACTATATACCCCAGAAGCAATGTAGTCTCTACGGGTATGTTCTCTCTGTGTTTCGTGTGAGTTTTATTGCCAAACATAAACTGATTCGATCAAAAGAAGCTGTTGGTTTTAGTGCCAGCGAGGGAAACAAAGTTAAAAGTATGACATTTCCGATAAATTGATTTTCAGAATTCCTTCTTGCGCGAGCCATTAATTGTATTACAGGTGTTTATTGAGGTTCGAGGCTACCAAGTGAATTCAACTAACAACATTTATAATTCTTTTATCCACCCAACAGTAAAACTTCCACGCCATGGGCGATTACAATTACTCATATCCTCACAAAGACTCTCTAACTCAAACTATTCTCCAACACGCTGTTAATTCTCACATTAGAGATATCAAATATAGGACCACGTAATTGAATTTTATAAATCTAAAAATGTCAGAAAGTTGGTGACAACTTTAATTCCTGATGAGTAACATCGAATCCCACCGCAAATCTCTGAGCGCTTTAATTGTCAACTGATCCTGATGCTGCTTCTGTTTTATTCAACTCTCTAAAGGAACAAGTGTTGCCGTTAATATTTTAGAGAAAATCAATAAGCTGATGCTGTCGTGGAGCAGGATTACCAAATTAAAACTGCCCTACAGACTACACCAATCCGAGCTAAAATTGTAAAACGGAGCCAGGAAATTCGGGTGAGTTTATTGCACTTTAACCCTCACTGTGCCCAACAAAAGAAGCTGCCAACTGGGTGCTGCTTATGAATTAGATCCAGATCCCGGTTCCCGGCATAGGGGCTGCCGAATTTGGGACCAGTGGCTCGCTGTTGAAAGGGTCGCCACGTCATAGCTGGGAGAGGTTCAGCCATATGGGGCTTCTGAATCAGCGTCATCGAAATTCGTCTAAGCCTTACATTTGCCGAAACGTCATTACCATTACCATATCCCCATTCTCATTCCTGGTCGCCGCAGTGATAGAAGAGAGATAGAGATGTAATAAGGGTAGATACAGAAGAACGCAGACGAACATTGTACAAGATCCCCTATCCCTCGGATTAGGGCAATGAACTTTCAGCAGGTTTGGATGTTAGAATGGATTCGGGATAAGGATAATGAATCCCGCGATATGCTCGGTATCCATAAAACATCCAATATCGAGTATTCCAATTCCTCGGATAAAATAGTACGAGGACAAATTCAAGCTGGAATGTCACGATTTACTTGCTCTGGGATATGTTAATCGTCTCTTGCACACGACATCTATAAGGTGGTAGTCTATAGCTTGGAGAAATATGATTTAGAGGCACGCTGAAGGTACGAGCATGTAAGCATATGTGGGACTGGTATTAAACATACCTCAACATCCAATCTCCGCACATGTCTCCGTGCACCGGATCGTCTCCGTCTTATTCGTTGTTATAACCTCACGCCTCCTTCCAACATCCTACAACACTTGCTGTCTCTTAATCGCGATGCCAACGAGCAAAGTGCAATGTCACATCTGTTTTCGAACAATACCTCGTCTCTCCGCCAAGGACGTCCTCTGTCTCCTTCTCCACTTAAATCACATGCTCATATCGAGGCTAACCATTGTCAGGAAACTTTTACTTCCATTGTTCAGATCCAATCCAATCATTCGGAACTATTAAGGTTAGTTTGTCAGGTTTGCTGTTAACGAGATATTTTTTAAGACGCTTTAGATGCAGTCTATTCCGCTCACTTTTGTCAAGCTACGCTTTGATCTTCGAGGACGATTGAGAATTCTGAACGGAAATCCCGTTAGAAATTTTTAATTGATTTTTTTTTCATCTTTTAAAATTGTCATTCATTGAGAATTTATTTTACATGTTCAAGAGATTTTAATATTTATTGTACTGAAATTTTAAATTTGATCTTATCAAAACTGTCAAATACTTCCTGTGCATACGTCAGAAATAGCTTGTTTCAAAGCAGTCGAAAAAAAAAATAATGAACTCTTTAAAGATTAAATAAGTAATGTTAAAACTTTAAAATTATAATTATTTCATCAACTACAAAAGCACTTATCAAAAATAACTCTTTTGAGCAGTCTGAACTAATTTTCATCCTTTGATGTTTTCCAACGAAATTTGATTTTAGTAAAGCGAGATAATTTAACTTTAATTCGAGGTGTAAAATTACCTTATTAAAAATCTAAAATATTAACAGGCGTTTAATTACACTAGTCTAATGATAACTGTTAACTAAACCGTTGATGTAATTTTAACAAGAACATAAATGTCGCATAATAAAATCAACTAGTCGAGTAATTCTGTGAAAACAGTAAATTTGAATAAACATCAACTGAGGCAGATAACCTTGACTAGTGAAATAGTGACTAGTGAATTTATTCCTTTGACGGTGGTAAAGTTTATTTTAGCGAAAATCAACAGCTGTAATAAAATTAAATTTCATAGTTTGGCGCCTAACCAACATTCTCATAAAAATCAGAAGCTAAAAAACATCAGCAATATTATCTTATCTGATAAATATAATAAAATATTTTATTTTATTTTATTTTATTTTATTTTATTTTATCTGGGCGAAGTAGAGTGTAGAAGAGAAGTCGTGTAAGCGATTCTCGTTCTGCCTTCGGAGTTCTATGAAGGCAATAGAAGCAATAGTACTCCATGATTGCATTCGTGATACACATACAGGAGAGATATGAGGGAACTTTGGTATGTACGAATAAGAACCAGAAGGAGCAGTATAGCTTAGAGAACGAGAAGCGTCTGAGAAACTATATCTGGCAGATACCTGGAGCATAATTGTGGAGCAGGAAACTCGAGATTTAAAGCAGTATCTATTGAGGAATGGTGATTCCGTCTCGTTCGCGTTCTCGTTCTCGTTTGCGATCTGCCGCTTCTGGAATCGCAGAAGGTATAAGGTAGTAGCGAATGCCTCCTTTGACGCTGGGTGATCAGATCGCATCACCCAGGTTTAGCATCAGGAAACCAGCTCCCATCAGTCACCTAGCTAGAGTCTTTGTTGTATCTAAAGACACGACACACACGACATACGACACTAGACTGCTGCTGCTGCTGCTTGTGCTGTCTGTTGGTGGAAAGTCTTCTATTTCTGTCGCTCATTCTTTCTTTGTATTGCGATAGTTCTTCCTCCGCTTTATCTCCGAGTCCTTTATTTTTGCTATTTTTCCGCCGAGAATAACGAGGACGGCACGTACAGAACGGTAACGCTCCCTCGTTTCTTTCGCTAAATTACTCGGTCTTCTGTTTTCTGTCGACAGCTCGGTCTTCAGCTTCAGCTTCACTATTCGCTGCTCCGTTTCCTCATCTCGGAATTCATCGACAAACACCTGTCTGCTTTTTTAAATATACTTTAACTGATGGGGTTTCGTCAGAACGGAGAGCAAATATTACTAAAGCAATTCGATTTTAATTACTCGAGATTATTATTGTTATTATCATTCGCTTCGAAGATGAAATTTATCCATACTTTCCATATCTATCTTTGCTAATAATTCAAGAGACGTTTTTTTTTCTTTTAAACGCCTAATTGAACAAAAATTATAAAATCAATAGAACATTTTCATATTTTATCAATTAAATTTAAATAATAATTTTTTTTTTTTTTTTTTTTTTTTTTTTTTGAAAAACAAATTTAAAATTGACAACTAGTACATAAATATCCTAAAGATTGCATCAGCGAAATTCAAATCGCTAATTGCTAATTACAGTGAAATAATGTCACATTTTTGTGTTTGTGCAATCCGAGGGGCTTATAATTACAAGCCCGGGAATTATCTAGCTGTAGGATAGAGCAAACTAGTGCCTATCATTATTATGATGAGATTCACGGTACACCAGAGACATACTGCTGTGTAAACAACAGCACTATCTCATCACTACACCTGATGTATGTTCCGTGGTTTATATAGACAGCTAATGTACTTGAGATTAGTAATATTGGGACCTTTGGAGGATTCGCACAACGTACAACATCCAACATAGATACCAGTTAATGTCTGAGAGATGGGAGACGGGATTCATCATCTGGCTTCACTGAGTTAATTTGTCATTAACTCAGATGTGCTAATATCAAAGAGTCTTCTATAAATTAAACATTACTCAAAACTCCGTTCACTCGTGCTCCCACAGAGCTCCTACTCTTGCTCCTCATTCTGGTAATGTTCTGTTATTTTAACATAAATACCTCCCGCGTTAACGTTATCTCGAATATGTTTAGCCAGTCTTCTTCCTTCTGTCTCTTCTCCACCATCGGATATATATTTAAAGGTGGGTTTTGTTTCTCAGGAAACTCCGGTAACTTGATATAACCAGTTGGTACATACTCAATGAACGAGCCAACCACGATCGACACTTTACTCTTGTTACATTAGTTACTACTTTAGCACAATCTATTCTGGTTAGAGTTGACTCGGAACTCGGAACTGGGAACTGGGAACTAGGAACAAGGAAGGGAACTAACAACTGAGAACTACCAACTAAAGTACCGAACAGCGATACACTAAATAAAGGAAACCGGTCTCTGTTTTGTTAAACTTTGACTTTATAATTTTGTTTAAATACTTGGTTATAGTGATAATGATAATGATGATAATGATAATGCATGATCAACTTCCATCAAAATAACACCCGGATCTTTCTCTGTTACAGGTAAGCTTCATTAAGAATCCCAATAAGCAAATTCCGGGTGCATTATTGCTGATAACATTCCCATGAAAGTATCAAGTATACACAAGGTAAGACTCGAAAAGTTATTCCAGACAGAAGTTCTGCTTCTGGTTTAATTTCCATACGAAGGGACGGGCTGGGATCCAAATACTAATCTATTCACTAACCCATGGCCCATAGAGTTTCAAATTCTGCGGTTCTTCAAAGAGAAACTTTGGTTTTTCCTATGAAATTCTAAGGAACAAATACGCTTGTATTTAAAAAGATGAAAGATTTTCTGGATTAATGAACAAAACTCTTAGGAAGGAAAAGGTTCTTGTCTTGTTAATGCAACAATTTTGAATCCGGGTGTATTTATAAAGAATCAAGATGAAGAGCACTTACCACCGGGCTCATGGATGCTCACGTTTCTTGGGTGGTAGTTGATAGTTGGTAGAATTCTGGAGAGTTGAGGCTTCCCGTACACAGGATACTGTATATAAGTATAAGTTGTTGGCTCAGAGCCTTACTGGAAACGGAAACTTATGCCAAAGTCGGTGCATTATTTATTTGTTTTTCGAGCAGGCTTCCAGCTCACTAAGTACCTCACTAGCATATTCCTAAATCATACAAATGCGATCCTCATATCAGGTTTTGTTGAAGCTAAAAGATCTTTCTTGTGAATCTTTTTTCGGTAGATTAATTGTAAATTCATAAGAATTAATAATAGTAACGAGCTTTGTGTATTTCCAGTATTGGTTTTTATTATTATTTCGACGGTGAGGTAAAAGTCTTTTCATAAATTTTTCAATAAGAAAAAGAGACTTTAAAAAGTAAAAGCTATTTATATGAATTTGAAAGAGCAAAGGAGCTGATGAAAGACATTGAAGAAGTAATCAATGAGCCAATGTGCAATTTTCGATTTCCCTTTACTACACTCGGGCGATAAGACCAAATGTCACCGTAAATGCTGAAAACCGTTAATGTCACTTTCAAGCATTGCTACAAAATGACTTTTACGACCCAGCTACACTCTCGAAACTATTTTCACCGACTAAACTGCCAACTCCGGTTATATTGGAATTCTTTCCGATATTTTCCGCCGCTTACTGAGGACTCTCTGGGTAAATCATTAGCCTATCACCGTAATCCGCTTCAATAGAAAACGAGAGCTGTGAAAAAATTTTCTGCTCGAAAAATCAATGACAGATAAAGTCTTTAAAAGAGTCCAAAAGAAAAATTCTTAATTTATAATTATATACTTTGATTTTAACTCTCTAGTAGTGAGAAAATTTAGCGACTATGCGCCACCTGTCGGAATTTTTCAAAACTATTTTCATAAAAAAATTATATATGCCTATATCAGACCATATAAGACCTAATATGAAGATATTAAGTGATAGAAAATTTTTTTACGGACAACTAATAAAAATAAACTTTTTCCTGCTTTATCAAAAAAAGCGAAAAATCTTCTAAGACCAGAAAATCTTTATCAAAATTCACTATTCCTCGTCTTTGGAAGGTAAATTTATCAGTTATGGTTATCAGATATGGAACAAAGCTCGGGTTATTCAAAAAGCGTTGTGTGAATCTTATAGCGATTTACCGCTACAACAAAGTGTGGTTTGGTTCGGCTCGGGTTGGCTTTACTCAACGCGGTTTAGTTCCTAGCTCAGGTTTTCGTGTGTCATGTCGACATCGGGGCGTGTCGTTGGCACACGAGCGAGATAATGTCGCGTATACCGCAGAGTTTGCGCGCAGAGTTTTGTGTGAGATCGGTAAGTGTACATTGACGGGTAGTGCCCGATAAAAAAGGTCCGGGTATAGGTACAAGTAACATCAACGTATATTGGTAACATCAACCGTTTATAGGCACCGAGTCTAGTACGGTCTTTACGGCCTGACATAAATGTATATAAATGTATATGTGTTTTGAGCTTATCGGGTTGAATGCATCCCATGAAAGCAGCTTGATTTCAAGGAGATTGGAATCCCTCATCGATTATGCGCTCGTTCCGTTTTCCGTTTTCCTTCGCTCTTATCATCCAGGATTTTGGAAAGGCCTTTTTTAACATCACATCACATCACCATGAGCTTTTAAAAAGCTCCCATCGCCTTTTCGCTGCTATCAGCTCGGTTACGGTCAGACTAAAAAAAATCTTTACTTTCCTTTAAATGTCCGCTTTTTTCTCGTAATTTAAAAATGAGCTTTTGCGGGTCTCAGTCTCTGTATGGGTGCGTTAATCGAATTAACCAAAGGGAGAGAAAGAGAGACAGTCTGTCAAAGGAAGGCATTACTTTGATGTATGATGGACTTCTTGAGGAAAGTTTGCTGTGTACAGCTCCGCGGGTTTTATGTATAGTATGCGGGCTATTTAATATATAAAGATTTAAAACGCGGAAATTGTATCGGTGGGTTTCTGTTTAGAAACGGTCTACTTGCGAAAGAAAATGAAAACGAGCGACATTCTCCTTCCCACCGGTAAACTCGATCACGTAATCGCCTAACTCTTTTAATCGTTCACCTTTCAAAGGAAATTTTAAATTAAATTCGTTTGCCTAGTAATTATTTACCTTTTTTATTTTCTTTATTACTGAGTAATCGAAACTTTTAATGACGTCATAATCTTTGCGCTAGGTTATTAATCCTTTATTAGTAACGTAATTATAGTTAATATTTTTTTTAAGTTTAAATTTATCAAAGAAAAATTTTATTTAAAAATTTTTTTTAAAAATTTCTTTGCTTGAAAATAAAAAATTATTGAAAAAAAAAAATTAAAGTAATTTTTTTCTTAAAAATTTCTAATGACTATAAATCAAGTTAAGAACTAAAAATAGTAGAGAAGTAAATTTTTCTGATAAATTAATCAGACATTCTGCAGAATAAAATCTTAAAGAGTTCTAAGTAAGTAAAAAAAATAAAAAAAAAAGAACCCTATCAACCTCGACTTATCTCGCCCTGAAAAGTATAAAGGCAGTAAGCGGGTAAGAAAGTAAAGTAATTAAAAAACATTTTGGAGATAAAAATGTGTTGAGAGGAGTGGATTTTATAGAGTCTTTTAGGAAAGTGAAGAAGTAAAGATGATAATAAATGTCTTGGTAAGAGACACGTTTCTCTTTTGTTGCACCCACGGGACTCAAATGAGTTTCTTTTCAAGTAAAGCTTCTTCTTCTCGTATCCTTGCACTCGGCAACTAGGGTGTTACCGAAGTAGATATATATATTCCACTTCGCTATCCGTCCCATCATACTACCATACTAGCTACGTACACCGTCATGCCATATAATATACATTAGACTGTACAGTATATATAAATATAGCACTCTGCTGTATATTCTCCAACATCTGTCGAGTGTCCTACGAGAACTGTGAATCTCGCCGGCTATATATCTTATATTACACCACCCAGTGTGCGAGTAAGTGTATGCTACATTACGTACTCTCTCTCTCTCTCTCTCACTATCTGTACCTATATCAAGTCCTTGCAACCGTACACATATATGTCACAGTGTAGGAGTGAGAAAATATTCCAACTGTAAAAAAATATTCCAACCCAGAGGAAAAAGTGCCCACGCTTTCAATTTCAAGATGACAGTTGAGAAACTTTATAAGTATCTATGTTACCATATATATACCTGATATGATGTATCTGATGTACCCTCGACTCTTCGCGGAGATACAAGCACAACTACCAGCTGCGAGAATCCATCCCCGAAATATATATATCTGTATTGAAAATTTTCAAAGCTCTTCTCTCTTCACTCGCCAATTGTATTCTCAACT
The DNA here is from genome assembly GCA_000956155.1 of Cotesia vestalis. Lineage (NCBI taxonomy): Eukaryota > Metazoa > Arthropoda > Insecta > Hymenoptera > Braconidae > Cotesia > Cotesia vestalis. The sequence goes on along the minus strand of JZSA01004818.1, from coordinate 1,987 downwards.
CAACTATTCAATAATGTGTGTTCCATATGTCTGGCTTCTATTGATTTTTATTTCCGCGCTTAATACAATACTCGGTGCATCGCTTTTTTATATTTTTATATTTTTCAATACAAATCCAATATTTATATTGATACAATATTTCGAAATAATATTCTCACGAAGTTTAAATGACGGTGAATTATGCTCCGATTTCAATTGGCTTATTAAGTACTTATCGTCATGATAATTGTCATATTTTTGGGATTATATGTTCATCTATATTCATAAGTCACTTGAAAATTTTTTGCTTTAAAAAAATATTTACCAGTCAATTTTATATAAAATTATATTAATCACTATTTTTTAAAAAATTTTTATGAAAATAAATTTTTTAATGATTTAATAACAATTAAATATTGTTTTAAAAATTGTAAAAATTTTTTTTTTTTTTAATTGGAAATAATCTTGTAAAATTAAGAGAAAATGGTAAAATTTTTCGGGAGTAAATTAATTATTACCAAGTACTTTAACCGATAAAATAAAATGAATAATTGGTTGTTAAAAAGTGTTTATTGATCTATTATTTAAAAGTCGTTATCGCTTAGTTCGTTCGCGGGTCACTGTAATAAATCATCTGGCTCATAAAAAACTACTGGGGTTTTTTTTTTTTATTAATTAACAGTTGATTACGTCGATTAATTGACGGCCGTGAAATAAAATAAAACAAAAATAAAACATAAAATAAGAAGCAAGTACAGACAAATTGTAAAAAATTTTTTATTCACGAGGAATAAAACGGAAATACGAATGTGTTATATACTGTGGGGCGAATGTTGAGCGTGCGTTTAGCCACGAGTTGAGTAGAGTCTGGTCGTGATATAATGGAAATCGTTTTATCCTAGCAAGGCTCTTATTCTGTATCTGGGAGCACAATGATGTCAATGGTACAACTCCGTTGTCCGTAACAAAATTGTAAGCTCTTCTATATAAATTTATGTATGTATGTAAAAGTCTTGTATATAGATATATATATATATATATATATGTCTTTATATATTTATATGGGAGAGAAAGATGGAAATGTGAGAATGAAAGGGGAGAGATAACCTAACCCAAGCCCGAGACAGCTCTACGTGACTCGACGTCTTCGTCGGGTCGGCACTACGTCTTCTCTACTGACAAGTGAACGCTTGGAACGACTATCACTCTCAATATTTCGACAGATCTCCGTAAGGTGAACGTTGTGGAGCTCAGACTTTCCCTTCAATCTCTTTCTCCTTTATATATATCATATACATCATCATCATATATATATAATGTTTCTTAGCTAAACTATCGCGAGTATTTACATTTTAAATAGTCAAGAGCTTTGGCTCTATTCTATCGCTACAACTTCAGCGGTAAACCTTCTTATCTGTGGAAATTTATGCAGAGTGTAATTTTCGAAAACCTTTACGGATTTTACTTCATACTTTGCGAATAAAGGATGTGTATATTGGATGTTGTTCTACAGAAATTTAGTCTTCCACAGTTTTAGTTTGCGAAATTGTTACAAGCTTCAAAGTTTTGATGTTACAGCCTTAGAAATATTCATGTATAATTTTTTAAAAAATTTTTCAGAGTTTAAGTTAAATCTTGTAAAATTATTAAATTAAAATTGATTTAAAAAAAAAATTAATAAAATAATTTTTTAATATTTAATTAAGATAAAATAAGTTAAAATTTTAATAAATAATTATTTAATTATTTATTAATGTAATTTTCTAAAAAAATTTAAATTGAATAAGCAATTTTATAAAGTTCATAAATTTTAAATTTAATTTTTACATAAAAATTTATTAAAATCTTACTTTTCATAAAAATAAATTGGATCTCCTAAAACTAAATTTCATCGAAAAGCATAATCATAAAAAAAAATAAATTTTAATCTACTTCGTGACAAAGATACTCACATAATATATAATACATAATGCATAATTATAAAAAAAAAAAAAAAAAAAAAAAAAAA
>JZSA01004815.1:0-30413 GCA_000956155.1 Cotesia vestalis | reverse complement strand
TTATTATTATTATTATTATTATTATTATTATTATTATTATTATTATTATTTAAAAAAATTTATCTACAATTATTTTTAATTAATTCTATAAAAGCAAAACACAAAAATATTGAAAAAAAAATTATTTTTAATTTTTTTTTTGCTATTTCGCGGATTTTCCGCGGATTGATGTCCTTCAACCAGTATAGGGGTGTGAGTACTCATATTAAAAGGAATTTTAAGACCTACAAAATAACATAATTTAAATTTATAATTACTAATATAAAAATTCGTTAAAAATAAAAAAATTAAAATAATTAATTCATGATAAAATCTCTAAAAAACTTGTTCATTATTATATCGAAGTTTTTTGCGAAACAAAATGGTACTGGGATTTATTAGAAAGTATTTGAGGTGTTAGAAGGTCACCACCGTACAAAATATTCCGTACTTGAATGTATCTTTCGGCAGAAACGAAACTTGTACAGTTAAATTGTGAAATAAAGTGTGTGTTAAATTGTGTAATAAAATTAAAGATGGAGGAGTTTAGATAAGTCATTGGCAAAGGTAGAGGCAATACAAAGACAGCGACAAGGATTCGGAATAAAGTCTCTGAGTAAAGTGCTCGCTTGGGTAATTAACACCAGCAGAAAGCGGTGTAGGTGGTAGTACTCCTATTACCCATTATCCACTCCAGAAGTAGTGAACAAACTCATCATCTGTAATTTTCCCGGTATATGGAGTAAATAGTGAATAGTAAATATAGTAACTAGTACATAGAAATCTAAATGTATATGTTTAGTAGTTAACTTTGTGCTTATACGAGTGCGATTGCTGTTAAGATAAAGGGGAGATAACCGATACGTTAATGATCGTTGTAGTTTTAGTTTGTTGCTCGCTTACTGTTTACTATTCTATTCACTGCAATCAGTACCTATATATAAATATATAATATTGTAGAATTTCCTCGTTAGATCGATGGTTGATAATTTGCGGAATCTGATCACTCTGTTTGAAGTTATGATAATTATAATAATCACTAGCAATTTCTTAAATATTGACCTTTTTTAAGATATAAATTCCTCCCGATGTTACACTCATCGAGACCTTTTATTTGAGTACCTACATCAATTTTTCATATATTTTATATATTTATATATATGTATATATGAAAAATATATCAAAAATGCAAGTGGGTATTTAAATGAAAGCTCTTGATGAGTATAACATCGAGATGAGCTTATATCTTTAAAAATGTCAATATTTCACAAGATACAAGATCGTTTCTTAATTATGTATCTAGAAATAAAGCATTTTCGAATGCAGCCTAAATACTTTTCATTATAAATTGACTATTGGTGAGAATGATATAAAATCTTGAAAATGCATAACTCCAGGTCAAGACCTTTCCAACGATACCAAATTTAACCAAAAAAAAAACCCATTTTATCATATTAATACATTGGCCACAAAATTTTTCTTATTTTCTTAATAATATAGATTATTTTGTCACCGTATAATTATTAATACTTTTTACTGTCTTAAAAATTTTATAAATTAATATCAATCATATAAAAATATTCCGCGATAGAATTTCATCTAAAATCGTGTACTGACGCCTGTCGTTTTTTTCTTTCAGGCTGAGCCGTATCACAAGCAAAAATGAAGACACGAGGTATCAATAACTTTATAAATAACCGCGCAACATTTTTTTTTAAATCCTTAATTAATATGAGCACGTAAAAAACAAAAAAAACAAAATTTTTTTTCTGAAACAATTAGCCTTTGATATGATCTGCGCAACCGCTAAAATGAATATGGAGATAAAAGTAGTACAGAAACGAATTTGGAACACGTGCTTATAGACGTGTGTAACACCAAGCCTCTTTACTTATCGCTCAGTAAAAATAGTACACAGTCAGAGGTGTGGGTGGGCCAACGGTTTATTTGCAAATGGAAATAACCTGGCATCTCTCTTATTCGATTCGACACTCTGTTAGTTATCTTCTTTTCTCTTCTCCAAACACTCTCAAAAAAAAAAAAAAAAAAAAAAAAAAAAAAAAAAAAAAAAACAAAGAACAGTCTGCGCAAGCGTGTCGTGACACACACAAACCGCGTCTCTTTCATCAGCTCGCCCCCGCGACCACTCACCGCGACCGCGATCTCCGTCCTCGTCATTCAACCAGCTGTTTTCATTCACTTCAAGATCTTACATTAAACATAACATTTCCTTCGTTCTTATCGCGTATTTGCTTTTTTATTTTATTTCCAGTGATTCAGCGTGTGGGAATGATTCACAAGACCTTCCATTGCACTCAGAAGACTCGATTTGACAAGAAAAAAATTTTTCCGCTTTTAATTAGCCCTAAATTCACCGAGAAATTCAAATCCGTACATTCGTACTATTTTTATTCCGGATGTACGGAAGGGCTGTAACTCGGGATCTAATTGAGCTATCGGTCTGATTTTTTGTGGAGACCTTCAAGGGCCTTTTTTGAGCTGCCCCCAAAAAATTCAGCTCTTAATTCCTTTTTAATAATCATAATATTAATTAAAAAATGATCCAACTGTAGAGAATTGAAATAGGTTCTTAATCGAAAGTTTTGTTTCTGTTCCGATTCAGGTAACTTTTGAAATACTTTTTAAACGAAATTATAACCGGTATACAGTGAGTTACATTTCAATAGAATATAACGTAAACTATCGGATTCTTTGGGAAGAAATGCAGGAGTCACGTCCATTATTAGATATCGGGAATACGTTTCTCTGGGATGGTTTTAGTTAGTTTGTTTGAGGAACTTTGAAATTTCATAGCAGAGACTGAGGGAAAGAGTGTCGGGTTCGGCGTCGGTTCACTCAAAAGAACTAAACCCGTACCAGATGAAAGGACTAGCATACAGCGAAAGATCGTAGAGGTGCCACGAGTGGGACGAGTCAAGGGATAAAAAGTTTGAGAAAGGCAACTAAGTTTTCTGGCATCCGGCCGTCCTTGAAGAACTTCCGAGTCGTACATCGGTTGCCAAATTGAAAGACGTCTTTCACTCTTACATTTATACTTTTATTCGACTTTATTATAACTTTCATACCTAACTATTACTTCTTTTCATTTTTTTTTCTTACTATTTTTACCGAGACTGTGAATTTTATTGCCCAATAGCTTTTTTGTCCGCGAATTAAAAGGAAAAAAAAAAAATGATACGATGTAAGCAGAACGGCTAGTACCTGCCTTTCGAGGTTCGTCAAGCCTCGACGCTTCTTCTCTATCTCTTGTTTCCTCTCTTCACATTAGAAACGGTTTCTTCCTGTTACATTTAACTGCTTACACATAAACATTTTTCTTTTAACTTTAATTTATTTTAAATAAATTAAATTAAGCCCTGATCCTTTGAAAATCCAGTCAGAACACCTTATCAAAGCTTCCCACAAAAAATCAAGCCAATAGCTTCTCAAATTCCCAAGCTACAGTCCTTCCGTACATCCGTACAAAGCACCGTCTGTACGGATCGCAATTTCCCCGAAAACCGCTAAAAATCGTTCGAATTCACCGGGAAAAAAAACTGTGACGTTAATTACAGAATTCCTCGAGCTCTGGGAAACAAATTTCCTCCGGAATTTGATTAAAAGTCGAGCGTTTTTGGGCGGATACTTCCCGGGCTAACGAGTCCTAATTGGGTCCTCGACGTGATGCGTTACAGTCTAGTATCCACTTGCATGTCCTCGATCCATAAATACATGGCCTAGCCGGAGAGTACATGCAACACACAGTGGATAGACTGGCAGAGGAGAGTACACATAAACCGTACACAGCATTACGGCTGGCGTTTAATCGGAACAACTTCCTCAATACAGCTAAGCCCGGACACTCCCGGGAGTTGACTATCCTTCGCCTAACCTCCAAAATCCGCCCACGAGTTCATTATAACTAACATCAAGCACCATCATCCTCTCTGCACTCTACATGCCTCTGTAGATGAGGATGTGGATGAAGATATAGACTTATACTTGACTCTATTCTACACGCGCTATAACTAGAGCATAGTTTAAACAGCCTCTGCATCAATGTTGGTGCTCTCAGGCCGTACATAACGAGTATAACATGTAGCTGACGTCTAATCTAATCTACAACTTTAAACTTGTAACATTTAATTTGCAATCTCTCAGCAGAATAGAACCCTGCCCGCATTTCTATCAATATTATTAATATATCTTTAATTAAATGAGTTAATTTGTTTTATAATCCGGCGATAGAAAGTGGCTGACCTACATTAAATGTCAACTTGCATTACGTTACGTATTGTGTGGGTACATGGTAATGTTGAATGAGAATGAGAATGAGAAAATTGGTGGAGGCGATATACACGTGTTACGAGTCAAACTTCTTACGATATGTTATAATAAGTGAAAACGTTTTATTTCGACAATATTTAAAAACACTCACGCTTTTACTTTGGATGAGACCGTTTTCGCAATCTTTTGGTAATAATGTATTATATGTTACGTATGGTGTGTGTTTGACGGCTACCAGACGCTATCAGTACATTTATTTTTGCCCACTCGCTGACCTATTTGTGTAAGACTGTTTATATTGATAGTGTAAACAAATACTCGGTGGTGAAATTTTTATTTCGGGTTAAACATTAAATATGTAGAAAATTATTCAATATTACGGGCTTTTTTTTTTTAATATATAAAATCCGAAAAATTTCAATTTCAAGTTTTTTATGTTAGAATTTTTAAAATAAATTTTTTATTGACATTTTTAAGAAATTAATTTTTTTCAAAAGTGACAGAAGCTTCGACTGTTACTAGGGAGCCTCGTTAAGCAATTAATTAGTGTTTAAAGCGAGTCTGATAAATAAGAGGAATTAAGTAGCAGTATAAAGCATAGAAGTGACTACTCAGGTCGTTGTTTTATTTATTAGAGTACATTACACTAGTGAAGGGAAGGCCTTTATAATGAATCATGATGGTATGACGGAACATTACCCGTAGAGTATAGAATATGAGTTAATACATGTATGAAAGAAGTATGAGTATGAGGCCGAAATATAAAAGTATTCGTATGAGTTGAAAAGTCGTCTTGCGTAGAGCCGGCGTCGGTCAGAGCCCCCGATGCCAATCGTTTTAACAAAAACTTTTATTATTCTTATTGTTATTTCTATTTTTATGCTATAAATAATGTGTAGCAAAGAAGCATTTATGGAATAAAGTATAAGAGCTTAAGGCGCTCGAAAGATGGTGGAGATAATATAAACTGTTCTTGTTCTTGCACAAAGGCAATCGCGTCATTTGTCTTGGACAATTGCCGCTATTAGATATCTGATAGCAAAGAAAGATCTAAAGCTGCTTTAAAGAGACTTCACTAAGGAAAAACTCTTTAGCTTTATATATTCTATTCTGTTTTGTGCTATTTTAACATCCTCCATCTATAGTTCCTGGAAAATTTATAAATTTTACAAAAGAAAACAGTTTACTTGGTTATTACGCTCTCTAAATTATTTATTCAACGTTCCTTTGTCATGAAAATCATCAAAATAATCCAATTGCTAAGAAAAATCACAAATTTCATCTTGAGATTTTTTATAGAAACAATTTTTTCCAAAAAAAATTAAATTTTTTAATGGAAAAGTTCCTTAAAAAATCCTAATCCATGAAAAAGGATTCTCTTTGATGGATTTTGCACTCAGAAACACTTCGAACAACTCCTAATCCTATTTTCCTTTACAACAACAATTCTCTAAATAAGCTCTTTCAAGCTTATTAGCAGCAAAATATCCTTAAAATTTTAAATTGCATCAGACTAATTACCAACAATAGTTTATTCTTCTTTTCTCCCATTATATTACTGCTAGTTCGAACAGAAGCAGAAGCAATTAACCACTCAGCGCTTTCTCGGGTGGTAATTAAACGACTAAACAGATTAATTAATAACAATTACATTAGCACCAGCAAAGTGTCTATCAATCTAAAAAAAAGTTTCATGTACTTTGTAAAAATAACTAATGATACCATTAAACTCCGTCAACTAACAAAAGCTTACATTATTTCATAAATTATTTACGACTGTAGTTATAAGTCTAACTATAACTATAGCCATAAATACTCTGCTAATACCAAATGTATGAAAAGTTGCGCTTACATGAAAACTTTTTATCCAACTTTTATTCTGAATTTTTTTCTGTAATCCGCGACAAAGACAAGACATATTTCTACCTAATTTAGCTGTTGAACAACTTTTACAAAACGGTTAACATATTTTATTAATAAAATAAGTATTCGAGAAGACCAATGTTTATCGGGTGGTTCGTAACACAACATAAATGGTAAAGAAAAAAAGGGATAGGATCCATTTGCTTGCGTGCCCACGCACACACACACACACACACATACACACGTACACACACGGCCTATCGAAAGCACCCGCACGTCCGTTGCACGTGTTCACGTGCGTGTTTCTCGTCAGCTTTCTTTCCACGAGCAAGGGTATACCCATACACTAAACTTTTAGTTTTTTTTTTTCTTTCTCTTTTTATTTTTTATGGCATTCTCATTCCTCAGTTGTGAGTTCCAGTCCTTAGCGGTAGGTTGGACCTTACTCCATACATTACATTAGCTTGACTCGACTCGTTGTCGCACATAATCCGGCTATGTGACTTGGAAACAAAGTAAATTCCCCGTAGCCTTGCTATTCTTATTGCAAACAAAGTAAATTGTTGCTTTAACCGTAAGTCCTCATAAATAATCATGAAATTTCTGGTAAACTTTTCGCTTTTATCAGAATTAGTCGGATGTTGCCAGTCCCAGCGGAGGGGGAAACGCTCGAGTGATGGTACAGTAGGAAACTCTTGCGCGTCGACATGCTAGCCGCCATCTTGTCGTCATTTTTTTTTCAAAAGTACTAATTTATTGTTTTTTGATTAGTTTCAAAGGTTTTGACGGGAATTTTTTTTTTACTATATCATCGTGAGACGGTTCTTGGTTTAAATAAAAATTTATTACGACCGACAGCTGCTCACGAGGATGAGTCAGTGGCTCGCCAACTGGTACAGCTCAAGCAATATAATGTGATGTAAAGGAAATGCTCGCGATTGAGATGAAGTGGTTACGTCAGCCTCAACAATCGTACCAATTCAATCTTACGTCTCGCGTCTCATCTCTCTGATGGCCGTATTACCCTCTGTTGCTATCCGAGTGTCCCTCCGTTTGTTAGAAGCCTCGCTCGTCAACGGCCCTTGACAACACGATGAATTATTAGTTTTGCCGACTACTATACGAATAGAATCAAAACTTGGTGAAAAATTTTTATGCTTTTATCCACACCTGGATGTTTTATATTTTTTTTATATAAAAAATATTATAAACGCTGGCACAAAGGGCCCGCATTTCATCCTGCGGGATCATTGTACGGAATTAATCCAACTTTCAAATATTTTAACCTCAACAATGAAACAGGGAGAATAAGCCGGAAGAATAACAAACTTTGTGTCTTACAAGTTCTCAAGCTACCCAACAAAGAAATTCATTTAAGACATTTGAATTGTGTTTTTAATAAAAAAATATATTAACATTTTGTATCAATCGATGTTTAAAAAATTTTTTTTTTAATAAATAAAAAAAATTTTCAATTTTTAGTTTCGAAAAAAAATTTTTTTTTTTCAATTAAAGAAATAAAATAAAGTTTATCCTTGACATTTCAAAAATAAATCCCAGCAAAATCATACTGCAGAGAAAAATCTGAGGGATAACAAAAAAAATCCTTGAAAAATAATAAAGCTTGATTTTTATAAGAAAATATAATGCGACTTAGCTGGATACCAAAAGATTCTAGCCAATACAAAATACGAGTCTTTCTTTACATTATTATTATTATTTTTTTTTTTTGCTTAACTCCACGGGGAAGTTGACTCAAGTTAAAATCTTTGGTGTTTTTTTTTTTTTTTTTTTTTTTTTATAATATATATTTTATTGGATTTAATGCAAGACAACTAAACACACACAAAGCGAACAAAGAAGTGCAAGTAAAGTACTCTCTCACGAGTGCGTAATCGTGTACAAGAACTTGAACGAGTTCACCGGAACGTGCAAAAAATAAAAGTCCCCATTACATGTCCAACGTTTATAAAATATAAATGCAGTAAATAGTTGCTAAAATTTTCTAGGCTCATAATTGAACTTTCGATTTTTGATTTTTCTAACATCTACGGAGCAATTGTTTGGAATTATTTTTACAGCGAGCCCATTGTCGTTTTACGGTAGTGAGCACGCTAACGAGCCCGGGGATGTTTTGTTCAGCTTAAAATTAAAACAATTCACTGTAATTAGGTGATTTAGATTTTTAAATCTAGCAGTAATGCACCGCGAGATGCGAATGGAGTTGACCTGCTGCAGTATACATACAACATATACCGTATAGCATGTATGTATAGTTAACCGTCTTCACAAGTGTTTACACCTCTCTCTTTGACGCAGGGTGGGGAGACTCGCGAAGGATGTGATCTCTGTGTGTGTGTGTATGTGTCTGTGTGTGAGAGAACACATGAGCTGGTTTTACAGTGGGGTCGAGACCAGACAAGGTCACGGCTACCAAGCTCCAGTCTGCTGTAGCTGCCTCGTATTCGTATTCGGTTTTGTTCAGTCTAGTATTTATTTATTTGTTAATTTATCTCTTATTTATTTTATTGGGCTTGTTAATTATTGATAATGAGTAAGTTTATTGTGTTATTGCCAATCAATCGTCCTTGGTAATTTTTTTTGGAAATTGATTTTATCAATAGTCCTTGATTAAAATTTTTATTGATGTAAAAATATAAATTTTATCAATTGGCCTTTATCAGAATTTTTTAATAAAAAATTTTGTCAGTTATTTTTATTTAATAATTTGAAAATAAAATTTTTATTAAAAATTTGAATCAATTATTTTTAGTAAATAATTGAGTCTCGTGTACAAGAACTTGAACGAGTTCACCGGAACGTGCAAAAAATAAAAGTCCCCATTACATGTCCAACGTTTATAAAATATAAATGCAGTAAATAGTTGCTAAAATTTTCTAGGCTCATAATTGAACTTTCGATTTTTGATTTTTCTAACATCTACGGAGCAATTGTTTGGAATTATTTTTACAGCGAGCCCATTGTCGTTTTACGGTAGTGAGCACGCTAACGAGCCCGGGGATGTTTTGTTCAGCTTAAAATTAAAACAATTCACTGTAATTAGGTGATTTAGATTTTTAAATCTAGCAGTAATGCACCGCGAGATGCGAATGGAGTTGACCTGCTGCAGTATACATACAACATATACCGTATAGCATGTATGTATAGTTAACCGTCTTCACAAGTGTTTACACCTCTCTCTTTGACGCAGGGTGGGGAGACTCGCGAAGGATGTGATCTCTGTGTGTGTGTATGTGTCTGTGTGTGAGAGAACACATGAGCTGGTTTTACAGTGGGGTCGAGACCAGACAAGGTCACGGCTACCAAGCTCCAGTCTGCTGTAGCTGCCTCGTATTCGTATTCGGTTTTGTTCAGTCTAGTATTTATTTATTTGTTAATTTATCTCTTATTTATTTTATTGGGCTTGTTAATTATTGATAATGAGTAAGTTTATTGTGTTATTGCCAATCAATCGTCCTTGGTAATTTTTTTTGGAAATTGATTTTATCAATAGTCCTTGATTAAAATTTTTATTGATGTAAAAATATAAATTTTATCAATTGGCCTTTATCAGAATTTTTTAATAAACAATTTTGTCAGTTATTTTTATTTAATAATTTGAAAATAAAATTTTTATTAAAAATTTGAATCAATTATTTTTAGTAAATAATTGAGTCCAAATTTTGGTCATTTATTTTTATCAAATAATTTAATAAAAATTTTAATGATTTTCTTTTCTTTTTTGGAAAATTTTTATCAATTATATTTAATAAATATTTTTAGTAAATAATTGAGTCATTTATTTTTATTAAATAATTTTAAAATAAAATTTTTATTAAAAAATCAAAATTTAAATGATTAAAATTTTTATCAATTGTCTTTGATTAGAATTTTTAATAAAAAATTGAGTCAAAATTTGAATCATTAATGTGTTTTTTGGTAATTTGTAAGTAAAAAAAAAATTGAGGCCAAAATTTTGATAAAGAATAATTTAGAATGAATAAATTGTAAAAAAAATTTTTAAACGAATAAATTGCCAATAACAAACTCCAATAAATAAAGAAAAAATTCAAAAATCCATATAATAAACACCAAAGATAAAACAACCGAAAAAAAGAATAAATATAACAAAGTTCTTTGTAACAATTCCCCGAAAGCATCCTCTAAATCTCTCAAGTTTCATTGCGGCGTCTTATCAACCAACAAAAACAGGAGTATCAAGATCCCTTAGCTTTCATTTCTGTTTATTATCCCGGAGCTCGCCCTATCTGCTATCTGCTATCTGCTATCTTCTGTCTTTCATCCCTATCCCTTATCTCGAGAACAGGAGTAAACGTCAAGGTTTACGATAGCGGCCATTCCATTTCGCCGCCATCTTCTCAAACTGCCAGTAGAGCGCCGCAGCATGTCCACGTCGGCCATTCCGTCGTCTATTCAGTCCGCACAATGGCGCGTAATGTAGCGAAGCGTATATTGGCCTTCCAAAGGCAATAACTAACTTTACTGCCAAATGAAATGAAAATCCGGAACAAAAATAACTAAACTAAAGAATAAACTAGAAATTATTAATAATATAATTTTTTTTTTTTTTTTTTTTTATTGTTCAATCACTAATTCCGACGATTTTTTTGTCAACACTTTTCACTTTGAATAATATTTTCATTATTATTTTTTTTTTTTTTTTTTGGAAATATAAATTACAATTATTCCATGACATCAATATATTAAAAGAGCAAAAATAATTTATTGCATTGCAAAATGAATGAAATTGACAATAAAACGCAAAATATATAAGTTGAGCGCAAATATTTAAAGCAAACCGTATAAATAAAATAAAGATAAAAATAGTTAAATCGTAAACGATCTGAATGATGAAATTGAGAATCGAGAATTGAGGCAAGAAGATTTTCTCAAGGACCAGCTAGCCATCGAAGGAAAAACGAAAGGCGTCTCGTTATTTTTTTACTTTATATTTCTTCTATTCATTTTATTTAATAGTTTTTTATTTTAGCATAAACTTTTATTTATGTTATTAATGTATGTGTTTATATTCCACTCACGCACGTGTCTCCGAGCTAACAGGGGTTCATATATATCTATATTTTATAGGTCTATCCATGTTAATGTTATTATATGTGCCGTGTATGTAGTAAACCGGCATAGAACCTTCATAACATAATGTAACATTCACGCGTAGGTTTTATCGTCATGGGACATGACAGGTTTCGCATTGCCTTTTGCCTTTACTTTGTCCTTGCAAATCTCACTACTCACGACTCCTGTTCTCCACTCTACGACGACACTGCTATTGTCACTACTTTATATTTATTTTTGTATTTACATTAATATGTGGATTTTATAACTTATTACCTCTATGCTGGATCGTTTACTTTGTTTACCGATTCAACCTTCAATGTGGCACCATTTCAATACTTATTTCGTTTTTTTTTTTATTTTAAAGCCATTATAAATTTAAAAAATTTTTTATTTTCGTCAACTCTTATTTATTTACCGCAAATAAACCATATCCTTACCAAAATTAAATTATTTATTTGGCCATATCCAAATATTTTATATCTTTGTCACAAATAAATTTTATTTCGATCAAATATTTCTTTTTTTCTGTGATATTAATTTTTTTTTTGTAAAAAATTAAATTCTATAAAAAAAAAAGTCTGATGTAACTTTTTTGTATTTTCAATATTGGACCCAAAATTTTGAATCGAAATATTAAAATTCAAAAATTGAATAAATAAAGTAATTTTTTAATCATTAATAATATTTTATAAAATTCTGATTATTATTGTTATTATTTACTTTATCCAAGGCTGTTTATTTTTTTTTTACAACAATTTCGTAATTAATGTCTAAAAAAATTATCAACGACTAATTGTGCAACAAAAATTTAGAGCGCACATTTAAAGTTCAAGGTTTATTTTCTTAATTTTAGATCTTTACTATTTATTAAAAAAATTTTGGGGAAAAATTTAATTTTTGGAAATTCAAATAAAAAAAATCTCAAGTTTTGTTTGTTTTTTTTTATCGAATAAAAAATTCAATTAAATAAAGAGCATTTAACGCTCAAGCAAAGTGGTAATAAGGACAATGAAAAATAAAATAAAATAAAATATTGTTTTTATTTGAACTGTGCAATCTCTTCATTGGTTTGGTCCAGAGTTCGTGAGCGAGCAAAGTGCCGGAGCGTAACACGAGGAAAGTCGAGGTCCGAGTTAGATATCTTAAATAACTTAACAAATATTTTTTTTCCGACTTACACAGCACTGCTGAGTTTATCAAAGCTGTTATCGGAAAAATCGAATCGACCAGTCGGATAATTATTTAATTCAATTTTACAATTCCATTATCAACTACGATGCTCCTATTTCTTTCTCTTCCTACTCTTATTTCTTTTATACTGTAGTCGGTTGATTGAAATTTAATTGCCGTAGGTGTACGGGTACGTATGTGTGTATCGTTTGAAAGTTTCGTCTAACACAATATAACAGCGACACTTTTTTAAAAGTTCCGTTGGATAATCACTCGATTATCGAAATAACACTTTTATTTTAGACTCAAAACTTTCACTGTCATATTTATTGCTATTACGCGGTAAAAGGTTAAAATTAATAGAAAAAAATTAGTTTTAGAAATTTTTATAAAAAGCGAATTTATGTAATTACTTTTTTGGTGATTGAAAAAAAAATTTTAGTTCTAGAAAATTATTATTTTTTAAAGCTCGGTATATTTTTAGCCTTAAAAATTTCAAAAATAAATTTTTTTTAATTGTTGAATTTTATTTTTTTTTTTGAATAAAAAATTGACGATAATTTTCATTTTTTTTTAACGAAATTTCTTTTTGATTTTATTGATATATATATTTTTTTGAAAAATACATAAAAAAAAAATGAACAATTTAAATAAGAAAAAAAAATTTATAAATTTTTTAGAAAGTTGTAATATTCAATTTTTTTTTTAATTGTTCATATTTTTATGAGCTTTTTAAAAAAAAATAATTTATTATTAATAATTTTTTGAAATTTCCAATTTTTGGTCTTATTAATATTTTAATAAAATTACCAATTATTTTTAAAGAAAATTTTACTGCTTTTTAATTAAAAAAAAAAATCATATTTGTCACAACCACCGGAAATTCAATCATCCAATAATCTCATAATGAAAAGTGTCTAAAAGTGTTCTTAATAATTAGTGTTTATTTCTGTCAAAAAATCAAAATCTCTCACTGATAATACTTCCATTTATCTGAAGCACTCCACAATTAAAATATCGCCCTGACAACTAGTTCTGACATTTATCAAATTACCTGAATGTGTCAAAAATCTTTAAAATAAAAATAACCAAATTCACCTTTCCAATTCCATGACTTATTCAAACAACCCACTTACTGCAAATGAATGGCACAGTAGATCATCTTCTGCTAAAATGATCCGCGAAATATCAATAAATTCACAAATATCCCATCAGAAAAGGTCAAAAAAATTATTTCCCAATTTAGTATTTAATCCAAGATGGCTTTCGTCACATAATTGCCCAACGAAAAGAATAATCGGCAATCATTCGATCATTACTTTGTTTGAAAGGTCTAATTCTTCGTCACATCGAAGTACTCATGCTTACCACTATGACAACCTCTCACTTTTTCTCCCAGTATAGGTAAATAAATAGACCTACAATCGCATATCTTCTTCTACAGTCAAACTCTGTTCAACAAGACATTTAAATATTTTAAAAGTCAACAACTTGACAAGCGTATCTCCTGAATCGCAAATAACTTATAAGTTGTCAGTTTCAACGACAATACTCGATGTAAATTACGCGTCTCGTTTCAATCAACAATGCCCAATCATCTTATCATTTTATTAAATTTCTCAATACCAAATACGACGACAAATAACAGTTAAATAATACATAAATATGTCGGGGATTATTCATCGTCTGTCATCGCTTTCGTACAATTTACAATGTTACATAAATTTCATTTCTCAGAAGACCTTTTATCTTTATATTTACTTTCTTGTTTGTTCGACGGATGGAAGAATTGATTTTATATTTTATTCCAATCATTTCATTTCGTTTAATTTCAATCTGTATACATCAACAAATTTTTTTATAAGTATTTAATAAAATTTATGAATCAATTATTCAATAAAATTTTATTTTATCTCTTAATTTTGATGAAAAATATTAGATTTGACAATTAAAAAAAAATTGTAAAAATTTAGTTTTTGGAAATTCCGCTAGATGGCCAAATCTTCTCGCTCTTACAACTGCATAAGGGATTTATATATTAAATAAGTGTGTCTGATTAATATTCAATGCTGAATTAAATATTATTGATTTAATATTTATTAATAAATATTTTAGCTATATATGAGTCCCGAGAACTCAGAAGGAATTTAACGACCCACTGATAAACGAAATATTAATTAAATATTAAACAAATCATTGGAATGAGGTAATCGATACGATATGAAAGGGTTTTATAAACGGATTCAGTCATCTAATCAGACGCAATGTATAGAATTGAGACCGTTAGTGTTGTAGTTAGCAGAGTTTAGTTAAATAAATGGTTGATGTTATTCAGCGGTTCGGATTTGCCAGAGCTAATGTCGGGTCAGATTTCATTGGACGTTTAATACTCGATCAAGTGGAGTCGAGCAAAGCTCTAAAATGATCGCGGTTACACTCAGATTAGCGTATTATATAACGTTTATAGTTTAATGCCCGAGTTGTAGATGTAGATGCAGTAACTGCAGTTCTCCAACACACACACACATGTTCTCACGATTATCGGATTACATTTGCTGGCATATCGTTTACAATTTACGCGATAAATCCCCAAATTGTCCAATCATTACTTTCCTCCCTAGCTAACTTAAGAATAGCTAGCGATTGTTATAGCCCGCCATTTTGATGCCGAACGGCCATTTTGTCGTGCTGGGATGCAAAAAGAGACTTTTGGGTTTTAAACGTAGTTTTATGGGAATTTTTGAACAGTTTTTTTTTCTAAATTGATTTTAAGTCATTGTCTGATGATAGAACAAGAGCTAGAGGTCGCTAGTTTCGTAAACTTTTGTTAGAAAATAGATATTAGAAAAGAGCGAATCGATTTTAATCAGAAAGTTTTTTCATTTCACAGCTTCAGAGTTTGAGATTAATTTTTTATGAAGTTAATATTTTTTTATTAATGGGATTTATAATAAGGAAGTTTGAAGCTAGCCTTGATAGCAAAGGAAATAAAAATTCAATTTTTTTTTTATTAAATTCATAGAAAATAATTTATACAAAAATGAATTTAAGATAATTGGCTTTTGCTTTGAAATTTAAAACTGAAGTTTATGAGGCAGTAATTTTTATAATAATCCAGCGGTTGTAAAAAAGGCGACAAAGAAGAAATTTTAATATAAAAATTTTAGATCTCGCGTTATTAAAATCCGGGGGAAAAAGTTAAGGGGCTGTGTGCATAATAATGTCCTGGAAAAAATAACAACATTATAGCTTAACAGGAGGGAAAACATTCGGTGGTAAATGACTTTAATCTCGACGATGATTGTTTCGCGCTCAGCGGGCGGTCTCGCGGGGTGTGGCCCTTAGCTCGACAATATCGCGCTGGGACAAAAACACGGTTGAGAGTGTGCTCTATAAGTGAGAGCAAAAATACACGGGTACAGAGAGAAAGGTATGTAGCATGTGTATGTAGTATGGAGAATAATAAAGTCGGAGTCAGCGGAGAGCGTACAAAAGGAAGAGAGTAAGAGAGACGAATCGAACAACTACGACCTGACAAAGGCTTCCGTCTAGGCCCTTGGGGCTTGCACAACGAAATGGCCCTTTGTCGTGGCAGCTGGCGAACAGGTGTGTGGGGTTGAAACCTGGTTGTCAGCTGTTACTTTGCTACTCTATGTACTCTGTACTCTACACTCTGTACTCTATAACTCTATACATCTATACCCTGGAGAACAAAGTACTCTATATACTTACATTCTATACTTTTTGTAATGAAATTTAAATTATACTTTCATATCAAAACCAATTTTATTTTATTTATTTTTTTTTTTTTCATGTTTTATCAATTGTTCAGTCTATGGTTAATTAAAATTTATTTATAATCGATCTCCCATAAAAGTCATTTATATTTCAAACATGTTATAAATAAATTAATAATTTATAAAATTGTGCAATAAAAAATTTTTGTGTTCAATAAATATTGACGTTTTCAAAGATATAAGCTCATCCTGATGTTACACTCATCAAGAGCTTTCATTTGAGTACCCACATGCAGTTTCATATATTTTTCATATATACATATATATAAATATATAAAATATATGAAAAATTGATGTGGGTACTTAAATAAAAGGTCTCGATTAGTGTAACATCGAGACGAGCTTATATCATTAAAAATGTCAATAGTTCACAAGATAAATAGATTAAAATGGATCAAAAAAAAATATCTTAAGAATTTATAAAAATTTTTTATATATTCAAAAACAAGCCATTTTTTATAAAAAATATCCACTCATTATTTCAAAATCTAACACAAAGACACAAATTTATTATGATTAAGAAATTTTTTCATCCTATAATCAGAAGGATCGGATCTATCCAAGAAAATCCATCAGTAAATCCACAGTTGACGGAGATGGTCATTGACATGTGGAGTGGTTGGAATGGAAATGGAACTAAAGTAATGGTATCCGACTTGTTATGTCGAGTAGAGAGAATAGATGAGTAGGAAGAGTTCGGGGTTCGGGGACAAACTCCTCGACTCATCGTGGATTTCATAGCAGCAAGGCGGAAGCAGCATCGAATGTTGAATGCTGCCAGAGTATTGATCCGTTTCCCCTCGTACTCGCTCCCAGTAGGCACTTCACTCGGTTCTACCAACCCAAATCCCCTCTGTGTACATTAAACTCTGTCTCCACAGCACCCTCTGTTTAAATAAGAAATTTTTATTTTGAATTTTTCAGACTCCAAATCCCCCGGAGAGCCCTCCAGAATTTTTCCCGAGTCGATTGGTCCAAAAACTCCCGAGAAATCCGAGTCCGTACATCCGTACAAGTTTCTGTACGAATACACAAAAAGTCTGTAGCTCGCGATCTAACTGAGCTGTCTTCCTAATTTTTTTTTTGTTTAACTCAGTAATGAATTCCCTGTAGCCCGATGATAAATCAGCCTCTAAATTCAGGCCTATCAATAGCAGCAGCGAAATTAATATCTAATCCAGCGACGGTGGCTTAGCAAGTTCTCAATTAAAGTATGCCCGCGCAATTCTCAAATAATGATAATAAAATAATAATTGCAATTGATGATCGATAGATATAAATCCAGTGGATTTAGTGCTTTATCGTCTGTAGGTGTGTAAAAAAGGTAAAAGTGGGGAAAGCGGACTAGATGGCTAAATAGAAGGATTAGGGAGATTAACTGGTTGAATAGTAAACTAGTGGGAATAATTAATGGCCGTGTGTGTGATGCGAGCGTCAGAAGTAACCGTGGGTGTGTGAGTGAGTGACGCTAAATACACTAGTATATCTTGATTGCATAGTGTGGTATTCGCGGAATCTGCGCTAATCCCCGATGTTGCCGAGTTGAATTGGAAACCTCATTGGCAATCAGTGGAACCAGGAACAGCCCTCTCCCTCTATATGTATATATATATGTATATAATAAATCTATATAGGTGGATGAGGAAGACTGGTAGTACTGGGTGCGTGTGTATCGGACTATAATCCCGTCCTCGTTCTGTTTGATCGATTCCTGCTGTTCCAACGTGTCAACGAATCCCGATATTCCCAGGATATAGGATATAGGATATAGGGTTCCTCACGCAAATCCTCCGGCAAAGCTTTGTATTGTTCACTTTCTGTGTTCCGTGTTCGCTGTCCAATGTATCTCTATCTATCTGTATGGATGTACAAAGTATACACGATACCCGAATCGGAGCACATCTAAACAGCAAAGTAGGATCTATAGGCAATGTCTGTGTACAAATACAGGCGAAATCCCTCGGGCCTCGGAAAATACAACTACAACTGGAACTACAACTACTGTACATTACTAGGTGGATGCACGTGAGCAAGCAATTACTCCTTTCTACCTTTTCGTACTCACTGACTACGACCTGGAGACAAACTAAATAACCAGATAAATCTATATAAACATTTAAGATAAACAAACTTTGTAGTTTATATCATTTAGAAGTTATATTTTAGTTATATTAGTTTTATTCCAGATTTATTTATTTTTCGGTTTGTTATCAGGCTATTTATTTTTTTTTTTTTTTTTTTACAAGCTTAATCCTCTTACTCTCATTTAATTGTTAAATAATTATGCTAAATGATAAATTAAACTAAAAAAAACAAGCATTTTATCAGCGTAGAAATGATAAAAAACTATAAATAGTTTGATTTGAAAGGATCGGTCATTTGTACATAGCCGAGAACGATTTCGCCACACAAGTTTGCGGTCATTGACATTTCCGTTGATATTTATATACATATATGATTTAAATAGATAAGAAATAAAATAAAAAATAAGTGAATCGAGTATTTAAAGGTTAAATTTTCAGTGTCATTAATAGCATTGGTCTGAAGAGAAAAAAAAAAAATAGTTGGTGAAAAGTTGTCGCGAAATCTTGGAATTAAGCCAATCTTAACGACAATATTATACCGTGAAAGTTTAATATTAAACTCTAGTTTAATTTGTTTTATTAAATAGGTAAAAATGGGTATTGACCTTTACTACACACCGGGAAGTTCACCGTGTCGAGCAGTACGTTTGGTAGCTGCGGCTTTAGGAGTTGATCTTAATCTTAAACTCATGAATCTGATGGCCGGTGAACACCTCAAACCAGAATTCATCAAGGCAAGTCAATTCAATTCAATTGAATATACTGAATTTTTCAATTTTTCACCGTTAAATTAAAAAATAAATTACACAGTGAAAGATTAAAATTATATAATTTATATTAATTTTCGTTAAACTGTCACATCAGATGATTATATATGTATGATAACAACTATAACAGATAAGACAACGCTGTAAATGGTATTATAAATACATAAACTGTTTTAATATATGATTTATTATCTCAACAGCTAAATCCTCAGCACAGTGTTCCAACTTTAGTTGACAATGGCTTTAGTCTCTGGGAAAGGTAACACTTTAGTTTTTTTTAAAATTTATTATCGCTTTGAATAATAATAATAAAAATGGGAATTATATAATTAATAGCCGTGCGATAATGGGCTATCTGGTTAATCAATATGGAAAAAATGATTCTTTGTATCCAAAAGACCCCAAGGCACGAGCTATTGTTGATCAAAGACTCTACTACGATATGGGAACAATGTATCCAGCATTTTCCGATTATTATGTGAGTTATTTAATTTAATTTTATTATTAGAGAGTATATAGTATGAGATAATAAATGAAATGTTTTTTTTTTCTTTTAATTTTTTATTAGTATCCAATTTTATTTGCCGGTGCACCAGAAGATAAATCAAAGTATGAAAAGATAGCACCAGCCTTTGATTTTCTGGATAAATTCTTAGAAGGCCAGAGCTATGTTGCAGGAGACCGTTTGACTATCGCTGACCTCGCTTTAATCTGTACAGTATCAAACTTTGAGGTAATTTATAAATATTATTTTTATATTTACTATTAATTAAATTAATTAATTTAAACTTTTCATTCATTCATTTATTTTACATTTATTTTACAGTTGATTAAATACGACATAAGTAAATTTAAAAATGTCACAAGATGGGTTGAAAAGATTAAATCAGAAGCAGTCAAGTATGAAGAATGATGATGATGATGAACAATGTGATTAACCAGGGTGTTATTTTGTGTTTCCAGGTACAAAGCAGCTCATTGCGTGAACGGTGGCGGGAGTCGCCCCGGACCCGGGGGGACCGTTCCGACGAGCGGAGCGACCGGAGGTACCAACGTAAACGGACTGGTGGGAGACCTAGGCGTGTTAGCTCCGCAAAGAGCGAACTACGTCGGAGCGGGTGTCGGGGGGGTTGGTAGCGTTCGTACCGTAGGAAGTGCGGGAAGCCCCAGACGAGGGGCCGCTCAAGAAGGTGGAGTACCTCTGTCTGCTGGACACCATCACCAGGGTTCCGGGAGAAACTATCGGCACAAACTATCGGCGGGCTGCGGTGAGGTCCGTCATTCTCATCACCATCATCGGCACCACCCACACTATCGCGCCCACCATAGGGGCATGACCATGGGCCAAAAGTTATCAGGTAATTTTATTTTTTAAATAAATTTTTATCAAGAAAAACACTTTTAAAAATTTTAAATTTAATTTTTTAAATATTAATTGTAACTCTAGTAACTTTTACTTGAGAGGGATTATATCAATTAAAAATTATCCACTCCGCAAATTTTTAACAGTGTAAGCATATTACACCGAGAGTTTAAAACTTAATCAATAGTTTGTCGAGATTAGTATAAATATGTTGTGAGGTCAAGGTCTGGCTCCCACGGGGACTAAAATACAAGTTTGGTAACTACTCAGTACAGTATCAGTTACAGTATACTCGTACTTGGATACAGAACTTTGGTCTAAATCAACTAGGCCATCTAAGATCTTTAAAACCCCTTCCTTAAACTATCCTCTCTCTCTTGTTCCTCTTCCTTCTCTCAGTTCGCCTCCACCCACTCTAACTCTTTACTTTATCTTACAGTACATTAGATTGCGTTACATTATTCTTCTTCCTCCGTTCTATTTCCGCTCGCGCTTTTTTTGACAAAAGAGTTTTATACACGTCCCACGATTTATCTCACTGAGTTTAATGAATTTTTTTTATTTCACTTTAATGGCGCTGTTGAGATTGCTCTTGAAAATAACTATCCGTGTAATTGATTTCAGCAATACAAACACTACAATATAATTTGAGAAAAAGCTCGCAATTTAAATTGTCAGTTAAATATTGAAGATACGAAAAAATTGTATGAGACAATTTTTGAAGAAAATTTAATTTTCTACAAAAAAGGTTCTTATCAAATTTATCGTATCTCTGGTACTTTAGTCAGAATTCGAGGTCAAAAGTCGAAGATATCACTTTTAATCCAAAAGATAATTCGATCGTTTCTTTTCAATAAAATTAAAACTCAAAATTCTGGGTTAAGTCTTAATATTTATAAAAAAATCCCAAATCTTAATATTTAGAATAAAAACTCAAAATTTGGTAGTTTTTTAAAAAATAAACCCAGCTTAAAAAAAAAAAAAAAAAACTTGAACACTCCCGAAAGTAAATCAAATTTATTTATGACGTACTATTCTGTCGTCCAAGAAATTCTCATATTTTCTCTCGATATATATATAATATATATTTTATCTTTATTTCTGTGCATTTTCGTACAATAAACTACATCACACCATTTTATGTCGGTGATGGGCGAGCCACGGGCAGCAGCGTCCCGAAAAATAGTGAAGCTTACTGTAAGGTTCTTTGCAAGCGTGTACGAGCTTTGGGTCGAGGGAGAATGAGGGATCAGCAAGGAAAAGCATAAAAAGACCCAAAAATAAAATAGTCGACTCGGGAAAGTAAAAAATGAGGGAGGCATTGAGCTGCTGGAGAAAGCTCAGCCAAAGCACAAAGCTATCCTCCTCCCCTCGTCCCCCAGCACCCATTTTGCCTCTTCCAGACAATAAAAATCGATTTATGGCATTTCATTAATCTGTCCAACGGCTCGCTCCGCAGCTCAACTCCCGCTATCGAGATAAATTTACGATCCATCCTACGTATTATCCCCGCGTCCTCATCCTGATCCTCAAGTTTTTCCCGGTGTCCGCTTTCCTTACAGACTCAAAAATAACCCATCATTCATTTTTGAATTAAACATTTTTCATTTAATTTACGTCACAATCAACTCCGCCTGCATTGAGCTTCACTCGGGATGCTTTCAAGCTTCAAAACTTCATAGCTTATAAACTGATTGACCTAAAAAATTCTACTTCGTATTGATGAAAAGCTCGAGCTTTCAGCTACAATTTTCATTTTATATCAACCGACTTTCCGCCAATAGTTTCCGAGTTACAGAATTTTAAAGTCAGCTGCTTTTTGATTCTATCATTAACTTCATTTTCCGAGTTTTACTTTTATCATTTATATTTTCCAAGATAATTGACCAAAAAAATAAATCTTAATCTCATTAGAAAGACCGTATTTTCTTCTAAAAATGACGTAGTATATTGATATAGTTTCCTTGAATAGTTTCCGAGATAAAAAAAACTTTGAAACAACTTCCTTTTCTAAATTTCCAAAGAATGTTAGATAATACAGAATTTTACTTTCAAACTTTTAAAATTCATATCTTCCAAAGTAGTTGACCTAGAAAATTCTTTCTGGTTCCCTTCGAAAGCTTAAACTTTCAGCTACAATTTTCATTTTTTATTGACATATTTTCCGTCAATAGTTTCCGAGTTACAGAATTTTAAAGTCATCTGCATTTTAATTCTACCAATAATTTGATTTTCCGAGTTTTACTTTGATAATTTATATCTTCCAAGATAATTATCCAAAAAATTAAATTTAGGTCTTATCAGAAAGATCAGATCTTCCGCTACAATTTTCATTTTATATGTGCCCATTTTCCTCCAACAGCTTTCGAAATAAAGAACATTTAAAAATAATGAATCTTCTTTATTTAATTTTAATCTACTTTTCGTAAATAATTTCCGAATTATAAAGATTTAAAAGTATCTTAGTGATACTTATAATAAGACCAAAGACCACAAGCATCTTCCGTCGAATTATTTATTACACTATGAATTATAAAAGTGAGAAACTCTTCTGAACAGAAGCTTTGAAATAATAGTTGTTTATTAAAATAACAAGTGCAATTACTAATTTCTCTTTTATTCTTGAGTTGTTCGTTTGTAGTGCGCCCTGCGGAGAACGGGCCCGGTTCACATTTACCCCAAGCGACCCCAGAAGCCATTATACTTTTTCCTTGTTATAAAGTTACTCACTGAGTTACTCAGTTACTCACTTACTAGCTGAAACAATACTAAAACCTACAATTATATCCTTCATTTTAATTAGCTTAATTAATTCTTGGCATTACTTTTGTACTTTTAATTCAGCCGTTTAAATGCATCATCTGAGTACACCTTTATTGTTATTATCATTATTATTACCATCACTATTACTCTTTTCTTCTACGGTAGATTAAAACCCTCAATTATAACCATGCATACCAAGTAGCTGGTTCTAATAACAACCATCTCCGAACTAATCGCCACAAAGGATCGATAACTTTGAAATGTTCTTTACCCTTTATTTCGAAAGCTGTTGGAGGAAAATGGGCACATATAAAATGAAAATTGTAGCGGAAGATCTGATCTTTCTGATAAGACCTAAATTTAATTTTTTGGATAATTATCTTGGAAGATATAAATTATCAAAGTAAAACTCGGAAAATCAAATTATTGGTAGAATTAAAATGCAGATGACTTTAAAATTCTGTAACTCGGAAACTATTGACGGAAAATATGTCAATAAAAAATGAAAATTGTAGCTGAAAGTTCAAGCTTTCGAAGGAAACCAGAAAGAATTTTCTAGGTCAACTACTTTGGAAGATATGAATTTTAAAAGTTTGAAAGTAAAATTCTGTATTATCTAACATTCTTTGGAAATTTAGAAAAGGAAGTTGTTTCAAAGTTTTTTTTATCTCGGAAACTATTCAAGGAAACTATATCAATATACTACGTCATTTTTAGAAGAAAATACGGTCTTTCTAATGAGATCAAGATTTATTTTTTTGGTTAATTATCTTGGAAAATATAAATGATAAAAGTAAAACTCGGAAAATGAAGTTATTGATAGAATCAAAAAGCAGCTGACTTTAAAATTCTGTAACTCGGAAACTATTAGCGGAAAGTCGGTTGATATAAAATGAAAATTGTAGCTGAAAGCTCGAGCTTTTCATCAATACGACGTAGAATTTTTTAGGTCAATCAGTTTATAAGCTATGAAGTTTGGAAGCTCGAAAGCATCCCGAGTGAAGCTCAATGCAAGTGGAGTTGATTGTGGCATTAATTAGCTAAATTTTTCGGGGTATTAATATTAATCAATATTGAATGACAATTAGTACATAGTAATAAATTTGGTAGCTTCAGAATAATTGTAATTTATGCAAACAATGGCTGTTATTACTGTAATGATATTAATATTATGATTTATGAATTTCAGGCGGCGTGAAGAGCGTGACGCGGGAAAGTGGAGCCGGAACAGGCGGCGGCGTCGGTATCGGAGGCGGTGGTGCAGTAGCGTACAAGCCCGTAGTACCACGAGAGATAGCTCAAGATTTTTCCCGACCTACTAGACTCGATGTCTTACTTGATATGCCTCCAGCGAGCAAAGACACACAAATTCATCATGGATGGAACGGAGAGGATAGAAGTCTCAATATTTTTGTCAAAGTAATTATTATTATTGATTAATTAATTAATTAATTAATTTTAAATGATTCTAATCCATAATTTTTCAGGATGACGACAAATTGACGTTCCATCGACACCCGGTTGCCCAAAGCACAGACTGCATACGAGGGAAGGTAGGATACACGAAAGGGATGCACGTCTGGGAAGTCCACTGGAGCACGAGACAACGAGGCACTCACGCAGTGGTGGGTGTCGCGACTGCCGATGCGCCACTACACAGCGTAGGATACCAGAGCCTAGTCGGCAACAACGCGCTTAGTTGGGGTTGGGACCTCACTAGGAATAGATTATATCATGATTCTAAAAACTCACAGGGTGAAGTATATCCCTCGCTGCTCAAGCCCGATGAAACTTTTGTTGTTCCAGACAAATTTCTGGGTAGGTCTTCTTTCTTCTTATTCTTCTGAAAATCAAAATCAAAATTTTTTAATGTCATTTTTAAAAATTAATTTTTGTCAAAATTAATCAATTTTTTAATAAAAAATTTTCTAAAAATTCCGATTTATAAATACTTAAAAAATTTAATTATTAAAATTCTTTTTTTTTTTTTTTTCAATTTAATATTTAGTTTTTTAAATTTAATAAAAGAAAAATTTATTAATGAATTTAAATTATTTTATCAAAATTAAATTTTAAAAATACAAAGTCATTTCTTAATTATTGACATTTTTAAAAATATAAGCTCATCCCGATGTTACACTCATCAAGAGCTTTCATTTGAGTACCCACATTAATTTTTCATATATTTTTCATATTTACATATTTATAATAATATATATAAATATATGAAAAATTGATGTGGGTACTCAAATGAAAGGTCTTGATGAGTGTAATGTCAGAGTGAGCTTATGTCTTAAAAAATGTCAATAGTTTACAAGACCTTTGCACTGACACTAAATTTTATTAAAAAAAAAAAATTTTTTTTTAATTAAAAAAATTAAAACAATAAATTATTTTTACAGTTGTCTTGGACATGGACGAAGGAACCCTAGCTTTCGTAGTGGACGGTCAGTATCTAGGAGTAGCATTTCGTAATTTAAAGGGTCGCAAGCTCCACCCAATAGTATCAGCAGTATGGGGTCACTGCGAGATTACAATGAAGTACATCGGCGGTTTAGATCGTGAGTACCACCCAAACTACTAAACCATTAAATAATATTCTTCAATTATTAAAAAAAAAAAAAATAGATAAGCTGACCATTAAACATAAACTTAAAATTACAGCCGAGCCATTGCCGCTAATGGACCTGTGCCGACGAGTGATCAGGCAGCGTGTGGGCAAGCACCGCCTGGAGAAGATCCAAGAGCTGAATCTCCCGCAAGCTATGAAAACTTATCTCCTGTACCGCGACAGGAGGTAACCAACAGAAGCAGAAGCAGATGTTGAAGCCACACGAGCCAGCCAAACGAACCCGTCGTCATCCAACCCAATTTCTGGAGCTCTAACTAAACCACCAAAATCACAAGCAGAAGCACAAGCGATTGCCAGCAAGCCAGATAACAATGTTGTCTTCTCTAATAATAAAGATAAAAATAATTTTATCATTTCGACTGCTATCGAACCGCATCGTTGCAACAAGACCCACCAGGACGCTCCGAGAGAAGATTCTCCAGGAGTTCCACTGCCCAGCGACCAAGCGTCTCATATATTTATCCACGGAATAAATAATTATTACCTAAAACTCTCAATAGCAGCAGTGCGTCTCTAATCTCTCAATTTATTAATTAATTAACAAAGTAATATATGTATAAGCTTATATTACAATGTCGTTAACGGTAAATCGGCGATTAATCTACCGTTTACATTAAATTAATTAATTATAATAATATTAAATTGTTAGGTAATTGTTTGTTATCATTTTTATATTATTGATGTTCAATTTCTCGTCTCAGATTTTTTTTATTAATTGTTAATTTAAATATCTCTAAAATTATTAATCATTAATTTGATGATTAATTTAAAAATAATTTTACGTGATAAATTAAGTGTGATTTCTTTATTACTTTTTTTTTTTTTTTTGTTTAATTATTGATTATTAATTATTAATTAAAAATTGAGGGCCGAAGAGACGAAGAAATATTCTCACGGTTGGCCAGTAATAAATCTAGACTTAGTCGAGCCGTAAGAGAATTTTCGCCTTCGCTAGCTAGTGCATAAAATTTATAAATAAATATATATTTAAAGACCGGTAAGAGTCTAGTCCAGCGTTAATGGGCATAATTAATTATTAATAATAAATAATTAAATAAAATATTATCTGTGGGGTGATTTGTTTCGGCGAATTATTTTTAAGTTTAAGACTTTGCGGTTTACGATGGATATAAATATAAATATAAATATATAAATAATGGACTAAATAATTGCAAGTGTGTATAGTGAATTATTAAGATTATTATTATTATTATTTTTTTTTTTTATTATATATAATTGGTTATTATTTTTATTATTAATTATTGATTTAAGGGAAGACGAGTTCTGTAATTCAATATATATTTTTAAGCATGTAACTTTAAATATTGATTAATTGATTAATCTATATTAATGGTGTGTATCCACGTTATGGGACAGGTTTATTAATTAATTAATAATGATAATTTGATAAGTATAAATAAAATTTAAAGTTAAGGTTATTGTATTGAGCTAGTGTGTGGTAATTTGTGGTTAATTAATAAAGTAAAATAAAATTTGCTTTTCTATAAACAAAAAAAAAAATTAAGAAAGTAATTTGAGCTTATGAAAATTCATAAGCTTTTTAATGCGTATATGTAATTAAATAAAATTAAAATTAATAATTAAATTCATTTTTATAACTAAAAATTATTTTTCTTATTTTTTTTTTTTTATCTAGATTGCCAGTTTAATAAAAAAAAAATTGTTTGATAATTATTTACAAGTGAGAAACCTCATTTTGCGCCATAATTAGGTCAAAAATTAAGATTTTTATTTTTTTTATTATGTTTGTTTTTACGGCAGATTTATGATCAAAAATGTCGTGAAAAAAAAATAATAGAGATTTCGACAACTTTTTTGCTTTCAAAAGTTGGGAAAAATTTTGGCTCTCATTTTTTTAGATAAAATTTCTATTTTATCTTTTTTTGAAAAATTTATAAAAAAAACAAAAATTAAAAAAAAAGTGAATACCACAATTTTCTAAAAAATTTATAAATTTTTAAAATTGTGATAATCAATTTTTTTTTTAAATTGTTCATTTTTTTCAAGAAAAAAAAAATTCATCAATAAAATCAAATCGAAATTTTGTTTAAAAAAATGAAATTAAAATTGTTAACCCATATTTACAAATTTTTTTTTTTGTTTAAATATTCGGTAAAATTATAACAAATTCCAGGCAATCTAGAATAAAAATAATTTTTATTTTTAATTTATAAAAATTAATTACTTTTACAGTATAATTTAAAACAATCCTGTGCAATACAGGTTGTCTTCCAAATTAAACTTTGTTTCGGAAAATTTTTCACGTTAATTAATTCATTAAATCACTGACAATCGATAAATTTTATTTTCAATAAAATTATTTTAATTGAATATATAAATTATTCGATTAATTAATTGTAGAAATTAAAAGAGACAATTAATTATTTTGAATTTATTAGAATCAAAATAGGATTAAAAAATGAAGAAATAAAATTTATCGATGTCGGGATGTTCTGTGTCATAAATCATTCATTTTGAAGAAATGATCTCACAAAGAGTAGCCCGTCCCTGTAAATACAATTGCACACCCGTGTATTGTCTACCATTTGTTTTTTTTTTAAAGTAAAAAAAGTTATTTGTATTTACAAACTATAACTGAAATAAATAAATAAATAAAACAAAGAAAGAAACTGAAGAATTATAATCTAAAAATTGTGGGTGTGCATTACACACTGATTGTATAGATACAAAGTAAAAGTAATTAAATAATAAGTGAATTCATTTATTAATGAGCGATTAAGAGATAAATAATATATAATAATCATTTATATATGTATAAATAAGATACATAAATATTATTGATTATTTTTTCTCGAGTTATCCTCATCTGAGTGTTCAGGAACAAAGTAACCTAAACCGCCAAGCCTAAACATCACACAGAGCACATTTAAATAGCGTATTTAATAAATAAACAAAAAAAAATTATTAAAAAAATAGACACGATTAATTAACATGAACGATGTACATGTACAAATAAATAAAATAATTTATAATGAAGAAATGATTTAACAGGAAGCACGAGCTATGATTTAATAAATTAATCAGTCGATAAATAATAAGATTTATTTATTTATTATTTACCGACTATTAATTGAAGGTTATTATTGAAGAATAAATTGATTTAAAAAATATAATATGCAAACTTGGATGGAAATATAAAGCACTACTGTCTTGTAATAATACTATTTTATAATCGGGCGAGTGGTAGTTCGTTTTAAGAACGGAGAAATCTAATGTTAACGTGTTGTAAATATTATTATTAATTATTTTGGTTTAATTGATATTGTGTTAGTGTAGTTATTAATATTAATTATTAATTATTAATTAATAGTTTTCTAGTTTGTTGTATTAAGTGAATTTTTCTTTTATATGTGACAATTATTTTAATTAAGTGATCAGTCGGTTTAATTTAAGACTTTGTAATATCCGATACGTGAAAATAGAATTTGTTTTTTTTAAGGCTGATGTGAGATGTCTTTATGATTTTTAAATTTATCAAAAAATTTAAATTATTTATTTAAGTCTTAAAGAATTCAAATTTAATACATTAATTTTTTTCTCAAATTAAAAATAAAAAATTAATTTTAATTTCAAATACTTAAAAACATTAAAAGCTTATTAATAATTTTTTTTAATTAAATTGAAAGGAATAAAATTTTATCATTATTAAAAATGTCAATGAAGACTTGAGACTTGAATAAACTCTTTACTAAATACAATAAAAATTTTTTTGTAAAGCTCCCTAAAATTAAATTAAAAGTTTATCAAATCAATAAATTCATCAAACGAAGAAATACATCATCTAATTGCTGCCTTAACAAACTTAATAATATAATATTATTAAATTTGATACTAAAGACTAACGAAGTATTATCTTTACCGTCAGTCGAGAGCTAAATAATAGTAACAAGTCAGTGAACTCTTATCACAAAATAATAAAAAGGAAATCTAATTTGTATGTTGACTCTTGACATTTTAATTCAATGATCAAGAATTCTTTTTTATAATTTTATTTTATTACACTGAATTAATCATCCGGTATACAATCACGGTAAAGAACGTCGCAATCATCCCCCCGTAATCCAGCGGCTGCGGCGTCTTCGACGAGGCGGTCCCATCCAGAAATACGCTTCAACGATTTTTTAACACTACGTCTAAGAATACATATTTACATAAATTATAATTTTAATTATTTTAAAAAAGTGTAGATAAATACATCGAAGAGTTCATCAATGAATTTAAGAAATACTAACGTCAGATATTTCGCAAATCTGATCCCTCGAGACCCGAAGTCCTTCGAGAGTTCCCGGTTTTCTTCACAAATAGTCCTTTGTATGCATCTTACTTTTGAATCGTTTAAAATTTCTTCTTGCTCTGGTGTCTAAAATTTTATAAATATTATTTAAAAAAAAAATTTTTTTATGCACTAATAAAAGAATTTAATTTATTTAAGCAATTATTTTTTAATTTTTAATATTTTTTAAGGTAATAAATATTTTATTAAATTTATTAAAAATCTTTATACTGAAAACAAAAAAATTTTATTTTTTTTCTAATCCATAATTATTATTTTTTTTTTAATTTTTTTTT